>CACSLJ010000480.1:0-14030 GCA_902706625.1 Albugo laibachii | reverse complement strand
CGTTATCAAGCAAGACGCTATAGATACAAGCAGCACAGAAGTGAAGTGTTGTGTCGCTTGTGAGCTCACAGCCATGGGGTTGCTGTTAGCTTTTGAGAGTTTTGTTGTAAATATGACAAGTGTATTTATTTAGCAGCCTCCTACCTAATAGTACACTATATTGCTTCTTTCCGCCGCCCAAACCGTTTAGGCGTCTGTACACTCTTATCCCGCCCATATCGCGAGAGTGGGCAGCCGAACATGCATTAACGGCTAGATTGTTGCAGCAACGTTACTAATCTAAAACTCCTCTTCTGTTGCCCTGACTCAGCGACGTTCCCCTAAGCAAGGTTGAAGACACCTCGCAAATCCATCAACCTGGGAGCGGGTAGCGCCTGGGTGAGCATATCGGCTATCATGAGACGTGACACAACGTACTACGGTCTCACAGTCCCTCGATTTGCAAAGTCCCGTATGAACTTTTCATGTATGTTCACGTGCTTGGCACTATTCATACTATCTTCCGGCTTTAGCAGTCGTATAGCGGCTTGATTATCCATTTTCATGACCATAGACTCGGTTACCGGAAATCCAATTTTTTTCACCAGCTCTCGGAGCCCGAGAAGTTCACGTCCAACGTTTGATGCTGGTGCGATCTCCGCATCCATTGTAGAAAGCGATACGCACATTTGCTTTTTACACAAATCCAGTTTATACCTGCTCCGTCCATGATGATTCCCCCACCGGTTACAGATTTTCGGTCGCACTTCTCCACGGCAAAATCGGCATCGCTACAGCTTTCCAGCTTGTCATGCTTCCCTTCGGCTACGTTTACCGCCATCCTTAGCTTTACTTCCTTAGTAAATTTCGGGTACTTAGCGATCCTTTTGGCGAGATTAGTCGCTCATAGTTGACTGATGCGTGTATCGCGTGGCTCGATAAAAGGTGAAACTAATACATGATCTCGTGCACCGAGTTATCCATAGTTTGCTCCCAACTAGCGATACAAAATCGCGCACTGTGGGATCACTACGTCCATTTCTTTTCTTGGAAATTACGTTATGGTCAAGTTTCTCATCGTAGTTTTCGTCTTGTATTGGGCTACACACACCGTTCACAACTGCAAGCCCGTTCTGCTGAAGTAGCTCCTCGATTGCTGCCTGTTGGTTCAGCGCATAGCCATCCCTATCGGATAGTTCCCCTCTCATGCCAAGATGCTTCCGTACTTTTCTCAGATCCTTGATAGAAAGTGTCCCCATTGCATCGAAGAAATCACTGACCAGGTTGCCGAGAGATGCAGTGACTAGGAGGTCATCAACATATACGCCTACGACGATCATTTTCATTCCCTGGTGCTTTTGATACAAGCACATATCGGGAGTGCACTGGGTAAAGCCGGTTTTCTTTTGTTTCTTGTGCAGAAATTGATTCCATCATCTCCCCGCCCAGTTTAAGCCATAACCGTAGTGACAGCGTCGTTTTGTCTGTCGTGCCTAGTTTCTGCAAATCCTTCGCTGGTATCACCATCCCTTGCAGGATTCGCAAATTCATAGCCAGGTGTTTCTCCTTGTCCGCCTTCATATACGCATTTGGGATATCCCCGTGCCTGTTCGGCACACCCCATCTTCGCGCGCGTGCTAGTATCACCTTGGCTGTGCTGAGTTCCATCACTGCTGCAAAAGTTAAACCTTAGTTAACGTCAAAGATCTGTTTATTTCCGCAGGCTACTAGCCTCGCTTTGAATAGCTCGATTCCACCATCGGCATCTGTTTTTGTCTTGACCACCCATTTGGTTTGTAAGAAGTGACTGTCTTCGGAAGGAAATACCACTACCCAGACTCCGTTCTCATCAAGCGCTTGAAGCCTCTCGTCCATCGCAGTAGCCCCTTCAGCCTTGTGGCGCTTCTTATTAATTACCCGTAATTCTTGGGGTCAGCCTCTTAAACGCTATTCACCACGTCGCGCGGCTGTTCCTCCTCTCTTTCCGCACCCTCAGACTCTGTTGCTCATTCCTCCTTTCGGGCTTTCGATCGTGTGCGATGCTCGTCGTGTGTCTATTGGCCCCTTCGACCCCTGCATGGCTCCGAGGTACCCTCACTCTCGCTTGTTTCTCCCCCGTCTCAGTAAAGGGTACTCGCCGCAATTATTTATTCTGCTCATCCGTGAGAGTGTCGACGTTTCGTGCATGCTGTGTCACGGTAATCAACCAGTCTTTGGAGATATACATCCTGTAACTCTTGGTCTCTTCACTTTATCCAACGATGAGACTAGACTTGCCTCGTTCACCGAGGGATTTGTTCTTGGCATCTCGATGGATGGTGCATGGTATTCCAAACACCAATACATCACTCGAAATTGGTGCGCATTTTGTAAGTAAGTGTAAAGGCACATTCCGTCCTTCATTGGCCTTGATGGGACTTCTGTTGAAGATGTACGCTGCATATTCGGCCGCATTTTCCCAGAAAGAGAGGAAAGTCACAAGCAAAAAGCATGCTCCGCACTATGTTCATTATGGTGCGGTGCATCCGCTCCGCCTTTCCATTGTTTGCTTGATTTCGTGCCACAGTGATTTGACGCGCTATTCCAGTATCCTTGTAGAAAAGGTCCAAGGCTCGGTATTCCCCTCCTCCATCCATCCGCAAAACGTGGATTCGACAGTGAAACCGCCTCTCAAAAATACCATTAAGTGTTCGAACTTTTGAGCGGGGATGTCCTTAGTGTTGGTTAGGAAGACACGACAATAATTGGTAAGATGGTTCACAAAGTTGACCATGTATCGAATTCCCTCGACTGACGATTTTTTGTTTGCTTTCCTTGTGAACAGGCTAAACAATTTTGATTGAATCATCCGTAGTAGAAATCCCTGACCCGGGTCTCTTGCCATTTTCTTGATCGTGTCATACTTCAGATGGGCAAGTTTCGTGTGAAAGTGCATCGGTAATCCCCGCAGAACGTCCTGTCCGATGTAAGCTTCATTTTATGTCATTACCGCCATGATTACGTCCACCGTGCTCTTCTTCCGTGTGCAGCTTTGCTCGCGCACAACGAGCACGTGGTTTGATGCCTCCACGTCTAATCACGATGCGCCTCCATTCAATCCCGCGATCACGTGGTGTTTTCATACAGTAAGGTATACCGAAACATTTTGCCTCCAACATCGGGTAAAATATTATGCTTCTCTCGAGTCTCTCGGCGTAGAGTACGTCCTGCATGCGCACCTTCACCGGTTTTACCACCTTTGTACCCGCGATTAACACGCTTCCTCGCTTAGTAACACGCAGTGCACCGCCATCTGCGGCGATGCACTCGCTTTCGTGGTCTGTCGATCTTCCGACAGATTTTTGTCGTTGACTAGGTACCTGCTGGATCCACCGTCTAGGATCCAGATACCTTCTTCGACATCAGTATGCATTACGGCTAGGACGAAGTACGCCACTCCCTGTGAGCCGTTATCCTTTCCTTTCGGTCATGCAGACTTTACATGTCCTGATTTACCGCATTTATAGCATTTTCTACTGTCTTCGCGTTCTTACCGAATGACGTTCACGAATTCGCTACCCACTTGGCGGCTCTTGAATTCTATCTCCGTCGATTGAGCGTAGTGAGCCAGTTCTTGTGCCTGTCGCGAATACCGAAATCCCCTTGAATTGATACATCAAAATCGTACCAAGTTTGTATCCTTTCTAGAGGTGAAAAAAGAGATAAAGGTATCATTTTCACAGGAACTGAGAACTTTTCCGTCACAAAAGTTACACTTCTCTGGCGAGTCCACCAGGAAGGAAAATCGCTGATCCACATCCAATGGACACTACTGCGCACTATAAATCCACTGAACTCCTGCATACCCCTTTGCACGCATCTATACGCGCGCGCATATTGATAATAGAGTCAAAGTCTATTAGTTAAGATGCTCACTTCAATTTTAAAGATTGAGACATATTCTATCTATTCTCTCCACTGGCTCGTACACATCCTCATCCAAGATTTCAGTGTGACGCCAGCAATTAGTGACGGTACATTTTGCTACCATTTCCCAGGCGTCTTATGCCCAACGCATTGCTTCCAGCACGTCCACTCGGCGCAGCAACTCGATTTCTTCCTGCATGGTTTGGCTGTCGACGTCGTGTACACGCTGCAGCAAGGCTTCAAAGCATTCGACGACGAGGCGATTCTGGAGCTTGCTGATTTTCAACTTGAAAAGAAGGATGATGCCAGCGTCCTGTAGTTGCAAATAGGACGTCGGGTTCGGCGGAAGCATGTGAACTGTCACGTTGGAAAGTGGAACGTCCAGGCGATGAGACACCACGTTGTCAAGAAGCAAAAGCACGTGCCAATTTTACCCGCGCATTCTTTCATTGAAGCGGGAAGCCCAGTGTTGGAATAGCTTCGTTGTCACCAAGCCTTTTAAAGTGCTGCTGTAGTCGACGCCAGCTCGGAAGTGCACTTCCCTCGGAAAAACCGTGGCTGGCGGCTCACCTGACGAAGAGCAGCGGAAGCTTGAGAGAGCCGTCTGCGTTGCACGCAACGGCAACCGCTATGCGCTTCTTTATGTTCTTCTTCCTGAGAATCGCGCTGCTGAGATGGATCGGTTTGGTGCCGTGCAGTAGAAGTACGCCGTTTCATACATGCTGAATATATCACAGCGCGCGTAGCTGCTTGTGCTGTGTCGCAAGTCATACCGACCTTTTTCTACATTAGCAATCTTGACTGAGGATGCTTCTCCGTGCGTGATTTTAGACGAAATCCCGTTGCGATTCTGAAAGTGAAAAAGCCAGCCATTGGAAAACGTCAAATCCGACAGGTCGTTTAGGGGTGACTGTGCTGCCTCCGCAATCAATCGCTCTCGAATTGCGTCTGCTTTCTCGCAAATTGTTGCGCCTGTGACGATTGGGATCCTTATCTCTCGCACTCGCGAATCCACCACAGAAGCTCTTGTTCGAGCTGTGGTGACCCAATTGATCGGTTCGACTTGTGCGATGGATCCAAGCTGTCATCTTTTGATGCTTTCAGCACACGGTGGATCGCCATTCTGGAGGGTGGAACTCTAAGCTTAAACGCGACAAGTGTCCATTCAGCGAGCTGATATTGAGTCATTTTAGGATGTGCTATGTGGTGCTCGCGGAGCTGTTTTTTCTGCATGTTGGTGAGGCATCCGTACTGCATGTCGGTCTAGGTTTTAATTTGTGTGCCAGTCAAATTCAAAAGAGTCAGAAATAGGTACTACACCTAATTATCGTTTTTGAAGGGGTATATGATAGTAGCGATGTCTCAATTTGAGGGGTTTGTCTGTCGTCCGATCGTGCCAGGTTCAGACGCGACAACATTGATACCGTCATTGACGAATCAGCGCAAGATACGATGTTGTCAAAGACGAGGCTGTTAGCTCCCCCACATGCCTCACTAACAGCCACCAAGTAATGGTAGTGTTCTTTCCATCTTCGTGAAGGACTCTTCGTAGCTGTAATCATCTTCATACTATGTGCCGGAGTTTTTTTTGTCGCAAAGGTATGTTGAAGATGCTGCATGGCGTGTTCCAGGTTGGGCTGCTCCTTCTACCAGCCTCAACTTACTGGTTGTAGTATCGCTCAGTCATCCCTTCCAGGTGGTGGCTGAGTACGTCATCTGTGACGTCTTTACTCCAAGGGTATGCCCTTGCTCTGTCAGCAAACTGCGCTTCTCTTACAAAGCGCGTCCCCCACGCCAAAAAAACGAAGCCCATTCCCTGGTACAACTCTTTCCATCGAAGGCCTGCTTCCTAGCTTCCACTGTCTTGCATTTGGTACTCGCGGAAAATGCGCCCCTAGTACCTGAAGATGCTGCTGTGGAGCCGCCCAATGATGATCCGGAGGTCCCGTTACGAAGTTCTGTGGTATTTTGGGCTGTGAAGCCTGCACCACCTCGACGTTCGCAGCTGCTCTTAAATATCCCGGCTGCTTTACTCCAAAGTAGGTAGCCGGCGATATTCCAGGATAATTCATGGGTGGAGGCGTCATCGCCAGCGACTCCCTCCTCATAGGCTCTCCCTATCCAATTGATGAGCCGAAAACGCTTGTCTTGTGCTGTCCATCACCGTGTCATTCTTGCGATGACTCCAGACGCTCGGTGAGGGCCATGAGCATTTCCAAGATCTTGCCCTACGTATCCCTCGGTCCGTTCCTACTTACTTCGCTATTTTCGTTACGCTCGGCGACCTTTTCACAGTCGTCAGCGTTCTTTTCCACCGCTTCGCTTTCGTCCACGTCGGTTGTATTTAGTGTTGGGCTCATAATCTGTTATCTTTCAAGAGTTTAGTTGTGAAAATGAGAAGTGTATTAGCTAGCAGCCTCCTACCTAATAGTACTCTATTTTGTTTTTCTCCGCCGCCAATACCGTTTACGGCGTCTGTACCCTCTTCTCCCGCACAGATCCCGTGAGACGGGCAGCCAAACATGCCGTAACGCCCAGATTGTTGCAACAACGTTACTAATTTAACACTTTGATGCAAACTCTTTTACAAGTATCAAGCTTCTCGACAATCCGATCAGAATTGTGATTGCAAAAGGTACGTCAGTAGAAGCAAAAAGTGTTGGAATAGTGCCACTACCGCTGCAAATCGATGAAAAAGTCAACATAATATTCGTCGATGGCTATCCAAGATATTTGAATGTGTATATACTTCATCCAAAGCAATAAAAACGTTTTTGACTATTTCAGTGAATATAAATCGATGATGGAGCGACAGCCTGGAAATAAAATAAAATGCAGTCGGACCGATAACGTCAAGGAGTATGTCAGCCGCCAATTTCCATGTTTTCATGTGAATGTAAGAACAGCAGGACTTCCTTCATTCATTCTGGCAACAGGTCGCATGGCCTAAGGCAACGAATTAAACATCAGAAAAGGTGGAGAATAGTTTCTTCAGCAATTCTGCGCTGCAAATCTCTTTGGCTTTCAACTTCTTTCTGAATGCTCAGTTAACGGAGCGTTTCAGTTCTACTACAAATCATTCCAAGCAAACTGTTATGAATATGACCAACACGACAAAGTAAAATGGAAAGTAAATATATTTGTAGGTCCTTAGTTCATCATCAGCTAATCTAAGCCTATACCGTATTTTTTATAACGTATCCTATACTCGTGGTAACACCATGACTTACGTTGATGTTCAACGTGAGCAACGTTCTGTGAACATCAGAACGTTCTTAGGGGATGGTGTACATGTTGGTATCATGCATGACTAATCGTTATCTTCAACAGCTTCTGATATCTACAGCGCTCCCCTCGGCAAAAAATTCTTTATGTTAGCTTGTCGAACCAATTTGTCGAATTGCTTTGTCGATAATGGTTTTGTGAGAAAATCAGCTACTTGCTCTTTCGAATCGACGTACTCGAGCTGAAGCTTGCCTTCTTTTACTTGATCACGAACAAAATGATATCGCACATCAATGTGTTTTGCCCTACTTTGATAACCGTCATTGTTCGCGATGGCTGTAGTACTTCGTTTATCTTCGAAAATTTTCACATTGGGATAAAATTTTGCCTTCATTTCATGTAGTAGGTTTTCTAGTCAATGAGGCACAACACCTCAAATAGGTATTCAGGAATAGAGGTTATAGAAATAAGGCAATATGAGCCAAATAGATGTTATTACAGGCTGCGACGCACAACCTAAAATCCCTTCCACATTTTTGAAATTTTAGATTGGAATCATAAAGGTCATTCTGATTGGCGGAACCAAATCAAAATGAATCAGTTGTCACTCTGCTTGTGATGCTCGGCTTTGTGATCACAATGGTGAATCTCAGGTGTCATATCCGGTGTCTTGATACCTTATGTCGTTCTTTCTTGGGAAGTTTTTGTTGTTCAAGTAAACGGCTTAAAGAATGTTATTTTTTAGCCAAGGGATGACTGTGTTACCAGATAAATCTCATAGTATGTATGCTACACTAGACAAGGATCACAGAGAGTAGAATAATTTGAGCATTTTTTTCAATACACGTTATCCATAGGGTAGGCCGAATGTGGAGTAGAAAAAGCGAGGCATCTGCTAGTTTTGACAAAACCATAGTATACGTTGATTTAAACAGGTTAATTTCAGCAGTGAAGCAACAACGATGTCCTTTTTAATTGGACTTGGCGTTACATATATGACATACAGGATCACCGAGTCGTATCGTGCAGCTAATGCGGCTTTGCGTTTTGAATAGAAGATGCTCGGGTGTGAGCATCTTTTAGGCAAAGGTCATGCCACCTGCATGCTTTGCGCTCGATCTGAATCTAATAAATCTTTGTTAATCGACTTTCTTCTATTCTTTGCTATAGGTAGGCAATCGTTCAATCAAGACGGACTGGAATTGCTACTGAACGTGAATTACCTGCCACGACCATCCAACAAGAGCTTTAAAGTATTTTGTTAGTTTCGAAGTCTTGAAGTTGTTTCCTCACAAAGTCCATGGAATTCTGATAGATTTCCGGTAGTGTTGGCAATATCAGAACCGTGGTGGATTCCTTAATTTCCCTGAGAAAAGGTGCTTTTACTCCATAGGTGACCTGAGTTGCATTATTACCGATAAATCGAAATCTAGTCCATGAAAGTTGATTCCACGTTACTTCTGAATTTTTTGTGTCGTCGAACTGGGTCATGAATCAAGCTAGTAAGTTGAATGATTTCGTTGCTCGGCGCAGCCAGCCTTACATGCTGCATGGTAGCCACCCGTTCTAAAACATGCTATTCTATATTGATTGGATTGTTGTCTTTGTTACAAAGCGACAAATTACAAGGAAAATCATGATTTCATATCCTTTGCATTGATATGTAGTGTGAGGAGGGGTTCAAGTGCAGTCCTGTAACCGCTGCGTACAAGCCTTTACTACAAATTTACCAGCAATGTTTATTATCTCGTAGACTCCGGTTCGCACGAACGTTCCCCTCACTCCTTGGGTTTTTTACGTGCTCAGAAACTTTTCCCACTGATAGCACCTCTTTTAGGTGCTGGAATACATTTATTCCTTTAAGAATCGCGATTAATCGCGCCAAAAACCGAGGTGTGACTACACGCTATTTGTTATCGAACCCTCTATATAGCCTCTTCCCTTCTCTTAGAAGAGCACACATCAACTTTCCGATGGGACTTCATTTAATAACTCGTATTTGTGGCGGAGAATTCGTTACGATCAGCAAGCACTGCTTCAAGGCTAATGCGCGATCTATTTGAAGACAATCATTACAGAACTCGTCAATTTTACATTTGAATGCCGAAAAACACACTTTGCGTCATTCAATTTGTATCTCATAATGGATATATATTCAAGCGACACAACACTTCACTTCTGTGCTGCTTGTATCTATAGCGTCTTGCTTGATAACGGAAACAAATGGTCCATGAGTTAGAGCGTAGGTGTCGGGATAGAGCTACTGATCTCATTTGCAGGCTTTTCGCGGTTTATATACAGTTTTACTCAGACTTTTTTGCAATCAAGAAATTATTGCTACAAGAATTCTGAGTAACAAACCATGCACAGTAGCGTAACCGTCAGTTAAGCATTCCATTCAGCTCACTCGACTTGACTCAACTAGCATAGATGCTCTCAACCGAAGAAAACAATCAACGCAGCTTTACTCCATAAGAAGGGTACTCTTGTGCATAATTTGATTCCAGTATCTGATTTCTATTACTTATCGGATCTTAATTTTCATCACTCTAAAATACTGCCTGGTAGATTTGTCCACTTCATCGATGAGAGAGATATGATACCTATTATGCACACAGATCGACTTTTGCGCTTCTAAATATCTCGATGCTCACCAGAACTAAACTTCCGTCATAATAGCATGATCAATGCGAACAAGTTTCAATGGAACACGAGCTCCTCGACATGTCAATTGTAAATCACACAACAACTTAAGGCACATTCACCACTCCTACAAAACTCTTGCCTAACCGATGTGTTGAATTCACCACCTCGATTGATGACCGATTTTTTCCAAGTATGGGTAAATTATGTGCGGTAAGTCTGAGGAACAAACTGCCTTAGACTAATTAAATGCAATGAGTGGTCTACTCCTATCACGTTTACACTCACACTCAGAGCAGTCAGTCTAATTGATGTGAAGGATACTTGGTATTGATGAATGATACAGCAGAATTTGTGATATAAAGCAACGATAAAAGTGAGCAACTCAGTTTCTTTACTGATTACTATCATGAATGCAGAAGGTTCTCGTGCGCATCTTACACGAGTACGTCTGATTACATATTGACTCGGATTGTTTGGAAGATCATACAAATTCTCTGTTGTGAAGTCATCCAATTGATTGAAAGTGAAAACAAACAAGATGTGCGTGTGAACGGGTAGAACGATACCAATGCAGCTGCAACGCATTTTGCGATGCATTCTTTGGGCTTGAATGTCATGAATCGGTCGATCATGAAGATCTTCCCAGCCAAATGGAGAAATGCTATTACGGAACAATTCGAATCAATTCATCCGAGTACAACCCCTCCCAAAACAAATACCATAAGGAATGGTGGAGAATTCCTACTACTGTACTAGAGACAACGACAGCATGCCAGTTTATCGAGTGTGGACTCTGCTTCTCCTTCAGATTCTTAGCTATCGAAATGGCTTGGTATACTCTGAACTGAAGACAGCAATTGTCAGCGCCACTGTCAAACATAGAAGATCAAGTGTCAGCGTATGTCCGCATTGTATTTTGTCTAAAGCTGATGCTATTCATGCGAAATTGATTCAGCTAGAGACAAAGTGTGCCAAAAATAGTGATCATGTTACGACTTACGAGGCAAAATTTGAAGTTAGTGCGTCAACTTTTGGCTTTGCAATTTCACAACATAATTGCGAGCTCTATGCAAAATGATCTAGCCTGATGGTATCCAACACCTTCTTTTCGAATTCTTTTGCCAACGTGCCCATGAACCAGCTAACCGTGGAAATCAATAAAAATCCTGGTGCATCCCAAACAAGACCTGAACAACTCAAACCCAAACCCAAAACTTTCTGCCTCCTTCGATTCAGCACAAGTGATCAATGTAGAAGCTGCTTCAGGCAAGCCGCTGATGCAGAATATTTCGGAGAGTTTGGTATCTTTGTTCATGCTATTCAAACGATGACACTGCATGTCTTTACCACATTGAAAAACGTTGAAGACATTTTCATCTCTTGCCAGGCATCATCGGCATGTCGCGGACCGGCTTTGCAAATAGCCTGTGAGAAATTTAAGCAGCTGATGCTCGAAGGACCAATGCGTAAGACTTTTTATAACGAAGAGATCAAACTGCACAAAACCCGAAAATCTGATCGTACGGAATTTTCCAACGTCGAAGAACACATCAAGACAATTAAAGTAACAAGCACATGTGTCTGCAAGGCGCTTCAAAAGTGTACAATATGTATCAAGGTGGTTGAATTGCGTGGCGAAAAATCAGAAAGTTATTGTTACTATGTTGCAGGGTGAAAATGGGGTGGATAAAAATAACATCATCCAGAATCTGAAAATTCTCAGTGAGGACAAAGTTTCAGTAGAGAAGTGTAGCAGGTTATTTTCAGCAGAGGATGTGAAAGACCTGAATGAAAAAATTATTGCAACCAGCTAACCGCAGAGTACTTCGGTACAACACCGATCACAGGCCAAATTTCTGTTCGGATCAGTCGTCAAGATCAGCAAATGCAAAGAAACGTCCCAATCGAGTATTCTAGCCAGTGTATCTGGGCACACTATATCTTTGAAACATCTTCATGTACCTCGTGTATCAGTGAACCGAATCTAATTTCAAAGCATATTAACCGATTCGCAATTGCAGAACTGGCCAAAATAACATCTCTGGTTATGGTAAAAGCAGGCGCTTGGAAACCAAATATCCGGGAATGCATAGATGGCTCAAAATATGGGCATTCATTATGCTCACGAATAATATTTGTCCCGAATTTCATGTGTGAGCATGAGTTCAGTCAATCAGAACCGAACACTCCTACTGATCACAGTGAGCACCAACATGGCAATGAAGACTCAGCAAGACACGCCCGTCACGATGTAGGAGAAGATGTACCGCACCAGAGAAACTCTTGCGGACTGACTCTTCGATTGTTTGGAGTTGATATCGCCCCCGAAGTTGACGTTCAGGTATCAAATAATATCGAGGCGAATATGATGAATAGATACCAAACAAGACATCCCGCTCCAATCAAACATATCGCGAGCCCTACATTGGAACCATCTTGTTCAGAACCAAACGTTATGCTGGTCCAATATGGTGACGAAAACGCACAAAAGTGTGTGAAATCTCTTGCACTCAGGTACAATGTGGTCATGTTCTCGACGATAAGACAGTACGTCTGGATGTTGTGCGAGCCCGAAGACGATTTCGGTACCCCAGATTGCAATGATCTACGTATCCTGAAAAAATAGCAGCATGAAAACGTTAATTTGATGCCATCAGTATCTGCTAAAACTACAGAACTTCACTTCTCGAATTCTATCGGAAAAGGTAAGAGAAAAAAACAAGTCCAAGATACCACTGCGGAAGATCACAACGTTGGGAGTAAGACGACAAGCCTAACCAGGAGAAAGAACCCGATTAGAGCAAAACGAGCAAATCCAAGAAGATGACAAGATGACGAAAAAAGCAGTTTACGTTCCATGGATCATGACTACGACGAGGGCTATAGCGATGAAGACGAATACGAAGTATCTTCACAAAGCGATTATATGGGAGGAGCTTCACATATTTCACAACCATCGTCGAGTGAAGAATATGTGCCCCACAAAGCGAAAAAAGCTGAATCACAGCACCCTGTTCTCGCTGTCCATATACCGAAAGGCAAACGAGGACAGCGAAAGAAAGGGGGAATCTCTAGCATGCTAAAGAGGTAGTGAGAATACTGGTATTGGGTGGTGCAGTTTACAGCAGAATAACGTCAGAAAATATTTCTGCGGAATATCTTCCCATTACGCTTACGATAATCATTCAATACAATTGCATCTGTTCATGCTGTCAGCTTTGTAATGCACAATCGTGCACTTCCTCCAGGAATGAGTACTTTGAGCGTCCTTCATGATTTCAATGATCTTTAAGGGTGGAATATGGTAGTCTTTGGTGAGACAGCTGCATCAGATAGACCACATAATTAGCTTCCACAGGATACAAGCTTTCGTTGAGACAATAGTGACTTTCCTTAAAGTCAAATGACTTCATTTTAGGTGTCTTAGTAAGTGGTCCGAAGTCTTTATTGGTCGGATAGAAGCGAGCGAGTAATCCTATGGCTCAAGTAACAGAACGAGGCTCTGTATAATTATGCATCACATTGATCAGTTACCAGCAATTAGATCACGTCACAGTCGCACTAGAAAGTTCTTGTACCATTGTATGACCCCTGTCATTCAGACTATCGCAAACTCTAATATTTAGCCTTTCCCTGCAAACAGAAGCCATGGAAAAGCCGATTTCAACGCTTCATAGTCTGAATACGGCGCATTAGCTTTCTCTGAAAATCTGCACTCTATATTAGGAAGTATCCACTTCAAGACGCGAAAGATTTCAGCGTTTTTCTCAGCCATTTTCCATGGCTCAAACATCGCCAATTTGCACAAAACGAAGCGTTTATCTCAATACATCATCCACACATCACACCAATGCGTCCTCCGATGCCAAAATATACCCATGGAAGCGAGGAACTCTCAATGTATACGAAAATACAGTCACATTGGACACCGGACAAGTCGTAGATTGGATACCTTCTGAAGACATTGTCGACGCAAATGAAAAAGATTCATCGAAATGGGTACATTTAGACAACATTAATGCATTGACACATACGAATGAGCCTTCTATTGTGGCGTATCTGAAGGCTCGATTCCTTCGGGATCAGCTCTATTGCTATACAGGACGCGTCCTGATCGCTGTCAACCCATTCAAGCCGCTGCCATACCTCTATGAGCTGCAATACTTTCAGGAAAACCATATTCCGCACGTCTTTGCCATCGCTGAGAGCGCATTTCAATGTATTCAAAGAGGTCCATCGCATTCGAACGCATCAAGCCAAACGATTGTCGTCAC
>CACSLJ010000479.1:0-14098 GCA_902706625.1 Albugo laibachii | reverse complement strand
CAGTGCACGTGTTCCCCAGTGATCAACCTGGACAGCGATTGTCAGGACCTGATGAATTGCGGTAGTAGCGGATAGCGACTCTCCTCACAATCTCTTTTTTTTACATTTTCCCTGATAGAATATACACTTTCTCATACTGCATGTGTTATTTGCGTCTTCTTTGTATGGCCGCCGTCGAAATTCTGCCCCGACATTAGTAGCATCAACTTGTGTTTGATTTCCATCGAGTGAGGAGCTTCAAGCAGTTTTCATGGCAAAGGCAGAGCACACTTGATGTGTATGCCCACGTCATGTTGAGCATCAGATGTTCGCTAAAACTATAGCCGGTAGCTGACTGACACGATAAATGACTGGCATATGCAGCATTACCTCGCGTTCAGACTTGTGGAAAAAAGTCAGCTTTTCTGCTTACTGATTCCGTACTCTTTTACTGCTCAACTCAAGGGAAATGGTTGACGGGGGCTATGATCGCCAAAGATACGAGTCATTAAATCGGTTGTTGATTTTTTAGAGACATTACTACATGCTTTGTCCTGCGTAAACGATTCTTGCATCCGTTGATAGAAAGCGATGTTGATTGTCTACGAATGAAAGCCATATATTGCGGTTCGAAGAAATATCACAGGGAGTAGTGATACGCATCAGACACGTACAAGGTGCGGCCGTACTGCATTTAGACCTTCAGGAGTTTTCACGACGACTTTATGCCCAGCACAAACACATTCTGCAGACACATCATCTCATCATGCTGGGCGAATATTCGAAACGTGACATCGAGTGATACATGATAGAATTGAAGTGGCGAAGACAACGTCCAACCGAAGCTATGTTGCAGATCGCAGACTAGCTACCGGGTGATATGTTAGAATGTGTTGATATATGCTGATATCTGTAGATGTGAATGGAGCTTACTTTTCCGTTGAAGCGGTCATGACACAAGTACAATGCAATGACTATGCTGCAAATTTATCCCTTCTTACGATCAAGAAAGCTAAAATTTCTTTATTTTTAAGGGTCAACCAAAGCCGCATGGACAGCACATGCCAGTGCAATTTTCGTTTTCATCGAGACAAAGCAATCATAGACAGGCTTTACCCCTAATAGCGTTAGGAGATTCAAGTGTACCTTGTTTAGATGTCAAAATACAGGTAGAGTGTATTCTGCTTTCGCGATCATCAAATGATATCAATTTGCGTCCAAGTAGAACCAGAACTCATGTTTCTGTTCGCCTCTTGTACTCAAGATCGATAAAATCCATTCAAATATAGTCGTTGCGCCTCCCTGGTTACTGATTATAATAACACTCATGTCCGTGTAAGAGTTGTCGCTGAATCGACAAAAAGTTTCTTCGCCTTCCGTGTCCATGCAATAATCAGGTCAAAGGTGCTGATAAAACACCTTCCCAAATACTTTTCTTTCACCGACAAAGTGTTTGAAAGCTCCTTAATCGATAAAAAAGCTCAGTTCCTTACCTCAAGCCGGTCAAGCCACCACGAAATCACAGGTATGATCAGTAGTTGTCCCCAACCCAAAAATTGTGGTATCAGATCATTGCCAATGGACTCTACAGTGTTTGTCAGCGCTCCACGGAATTCTTCACTCATACTATTTATCACGTACTGGACATAAGCGGTAACTCGCTTCCGTGCATCCCTCTGATGACTAAAATCAATAGCGTTTATTATTATCGATTTGGTCATGAGCGAGTATGATGATTTAGTTTCATTTAGGTCTGATGATGGGCGCTGGTGGATGTGTACAGAAGAAGCTTTACTAGGAAGAGTGGAAGTAATCTCGTCGTCTTGACTTGCGCAGGAACGAAATTGAACAGCGTAAACTTCACATTAATCGGATTTATGAGCCCCCTGTTATAGTGCAAATGACGGAATGGTCGCATCACTACCTTGATCACATTGGCAGCAATGATGGTGGATCTCCATCACAATCTGATGTCCAAAAAAAGGGTAGAGACACAGCGGGTCGAATCAATATTCTTTACTGTCTCAACCAAAAGCTTAAGCGCGTTCTAAGGCAAACTTGAAATATTTGAAAAAGAGCTCGTAGGATACACTCCGGATCTATCCCTAACGGATAGTATGGATCTCACCAGACGAGACAATAGTTTATATTTAATCATCTCAAAGCAGAACGAGAAGATAATCGTGTCTTGCGCTCGTACTTCCTTTCAACGCAAAATGCCACTTGCCTTTCACTACTAGTAGCCCTCCTGTTGGTTTGTATCCTCTGATGTTTTTTGAACTAGTATCTGCATGTAGGAGCATTGTACTAAGTGATCGCTGCATGTTGCATGTGATCCATGAAAAAGTACATATCATTGCTTGGATATTATTGCAATCAGTAATTTTCCTTGAGTATTCTTGAGACATTTCGAATTTGGTGTTAAATGTTGCTTACTTGCAGGTAGATTAGCTGCAATGTCTGATTCGTGAAAACGATGACTTGCAAAACCTGATTTGAATTTCAATAATTACTTGTATCCTTGAGAAGAAGCATCTTGCAATTGATCAAGGAGGACAAGATGGAGTCGAGGTAGAAAAATTAACGCTTTTTCTACTTGAGCCGATCCAAACATACAGACAGGAGTCTTCCAGTTTGGTGTAGTATCTCCTTCAGTGTCTGTATCCCTTCGAGTTCCGAGGATTGTTCCATCACAAAATTAATTTATCTCCTGACATCGCAAAGCTAGCATCCTTCACCTTGGTGGAACATATAAATCCCAAGAAGACGTCCAACTTCACAGAGATGTCAAACGCTCGTATTCTCTGTAGATTATTCTCTGTAGACACTGCGGTCTGCGACAGTAAGTCATCGCACAGTAGACCTAAATAGCATTTCCATGTGAGCCAATCCGCTCTCCAGTTTGCACTGTCTTCCCCGACGCCCCTAAATATCTGAATCCTCTGCACCATTTGCTCGCTCAATAGAGGTGAGGGACCAGAACATTTGAGCCACGTAGTGGGATCCACCTTGATATCGTTCAATTACATGCGTCCCATCCAACCCGTCGTGATGTCTACTTGTCAATTGAGCACGAGCCCAAAAAAAATTGTATACACTGAATGGAATTCGGATCAAATTTCTAAAGACTTGACCAGTTTGATCATGTTTTAAGGAATTAGCGTGCGAAACCTTTCCATTAGGCAAGTTAAGGTAACTCCGAGTCGTTCACCAAGCTTTAATGCTGGACAGATGAGTGTAAGGATATTTCTCGAGTAACAGAAAAGCCAGACTAACACTGCATTCGATTCCGATATGATAAACATATTTAGTGGTATTAATCAAGTATTGCTAAGCTGATCTCATTGTCGCAGATGAGCTTCTATTGTTCATGTCGAGTTGCTTTTTTTGGCTTCGTCTCTGTTCTCCACTGAATACGTCGGAGTGCACCTGTATGCATCCAACCGATTAGCTCTGAAACTTCTCGTCACTTTTGCTGAGTTCTATATCTCCGTTATACCTTAAGGTCCCGACTTCAACTTCACGAAGCAATACCCGTGCTCTACCTTAATACATTTTCGAAGAAACCTCTTCTTTAAAAAAGTGCAAGAGCAGTGCTGTTGATCACTTGAGAGCACTATTGTGAAGCAGACTGGATCTGTCCGGTGTCTTCTCTTTCAATGTGCTTGATGAACAATTGAGGACAATGAAGTATCATCTTATTCTCGGCAGCATTTACAGTAGATGCGGTGTGAAGCAAATCCCTCATCACAAACATCTCTTTTGATTTGTTAGTAAAATGAACTTTGCAGCGGCTAAATACTGATTGCAAAAAATCTTTGCTGCTGATAGGTATGCACTCGACATTTGGACGTCGCGTGATATTAGAAGCGTGAATTGCGATATCAGCCGAAAGGATTTTGAGAAAAGAATTAAAAACTACGTTCGCGAGGACTTTAATTTGCAGAGGCGATGGAATCGCATTTTGGTCAAACGCGCACCGTAAAGTTCCGAGCAAATGATATTACCTCCTTTAGGGCCCTAAGTCGAATATTAACTGAAAATAGAGATTATTGAAGTATGTGACACGCAGCCATAATCTGCTTCAACTATCTTAATTTTGCACCAGTACCATCAGATATATTACAGTTTTGCGTGTGAGCGTGTCAAACATGGAGGAATTCTTTAGCAATATCAAGTTGGCGACGTATCATGTTTCAACTACAGACAACTCACACTTGTAGAACACAAAGTGGACCTGAGGTTCACATATGTGGCTGAAGTCGATATACACACATGTTACTCACTGTTAACAATAGTTAGTGATGGAGGTCTGCCGCAAACTGCCAAGTAGTTGTTTCCTAGACTGCTTTGCGATCACCAGCACATATCTACTCTCGATGCCGTGAGTAAACGTGTAAGTGGCGAGCTGCTCGCACAGAGCAAGCGCTTCGCGATGCGTCAGCAGCTGGTTGATCTCGTCCTCTTCACTGCTGCTACTGTCGACCTCCATTTCATCGTCCTTCACCCGCTCTTCGACATCCACGTCGTACGCGATGTACGCGTTGGAAAGGAGCGGGTCGAGATGAGAATTCGCGAAGACGCGCTTCGGCTCGTTCTCCTGTATGAGTGTTGTCGCTATTGCCACGTCAACGATGCCCGTGTGAAACCAGCAATGCCGGATAGTGTCTGGCGTTACTGCAGTGAGCACGTCCATTTTCTTGGTGCTGTCGTGCTGT
Organism: Albugo laibachii; assembly: GCA_902706625.1. NCBI lineage: Eukaryota > Oomycota > Peronosporomycetes > Albuginales > Albuginaceae > Albugo > Albugo laibachii. The sequence goes on along the minus strand of CACSLJ010000479.1, from coordinate 9,401 downwards.
CGCATCGCTAGAGCTGGGCGAGAGACCACTGCACGAACTAGCACCGATATCTTGAAGTTCTTGATCACCTCGGCGTCCATAGATTGAAAGTGCGAGTTCGTTTTGGGCGGCAGGAAATGGAGACGTACGTTCAGCAGCTCGAGCGTGACATGGCATGGCGCGTTGTCGACTAGGAGAAGAACCTTGCGGCCACACATGCTCATGTTGAACAATCTCAACCAATCAGAAAAAAGCTTAGATGCCATCTACGCTTTTTTATTGGCTAAAAATCGCACAACAAGCTGCGTTCTATCGACGCCCTTCATGCAGCGGGGGTTCTGGTGCTGGTTGATCACGATCGCGCTGATCTTCTCCGTGCCGGCCATGTTCACGCACAACACGACCAGGATGAGCGCCGGTATCGAGCGTCTGGCTCGGCTGCATCCGAAAGAACAGCCCCGCCTCGTCCAAGTTAAAGACGTCCAACGGGCTGTACTCACGCAGCAGCTCTCGCAGGCTCTTGTGCTGGTGTTCTAGTGTCTACACGTCTACGCCTCCCACCTCGCCATGAAGTTGATTCAGCTTGATGCCGTGCCGCACCTTGAACCGCGACACTTACGAGAGTAACACGGTGTGCTCGGAGGGCTCTGCTCGAAGCAGATCGTTTGCCTTCGCCTAGACCAGCGTGTCGCTGATGCTTGATCGCTCTTGAACCGAAAGGAACCAGTCAAACAGGCGGTGTTTCATTGCTACGTGTCACCCTGCCTGCTTGCGCTTCGAGTCAGGGTTGCTGGTGTTTTCTGGCGCGCTGTTGATGATCTCACTCACGGTCGAGCGCTCAACACTCCGCCCCCACTTGATGTACTTCCAGTTGCTCAGTTACTGCTGTGTGAGGTCGGGGTTCACAGCATGGTGTGCGCCGAGTTGGTTTTCTGCTGGGCTGTGAGGCACACGCGCGCTCTTGGCATTGCTCTTGCTTGTGGCGAGTCAGAGAATGGAAAAGTTCCTGGAGACGTTGATCCGGTCCAGTCGATTTTGTGCTTGTATTCGTATAGTATACAAACGTGGGTGAGTTCAAAACGACTTGATCTTTGTATGCGTCGTTTTGGCTAGGTGCTGTGTGTGACTGAACTGTGATTGTGACACATGTGTGCGTGCGGAGACTGTGAGTTGTCTGTATAAGTTTTTGAGACAAACGGGCTTTGTGGATCAACGTCTAATCAATCGAATTTACTCGAGTGTTTTCAACAGATTTGACTCGTTGCGATAAATCAATGAAGTAACTGCAAGGTTAGGGATAATCTTCCTACTTGAACTGAAAGCGCGTTTTCTCTGCGAGCACAATTGTTTGCTTCTGGAGATGGCTCCACAGTTAGATTGCTTCCGCACTCGTCTTTCCTTGCTGCGGGTACGGCAAGTGCAAGTGCAGCCACGATCCTAATTATAATTGGCTGGCCCCATTCAACTCATTGTGCGAACATAACTGGGGGAAACTAAATTTTTTAACAAATCATTTTGCAAAGGTTCCTACAAGTCACCTTTTGTGTATGTTTATTTATTGTTCAAGGCACTTTACTATTATGGTAATATAGATGGCTTTTTGCAAGCTTGAATTACGCCAAGTTGCTGGTGACTGAGCCAAGAATCAGCTATAAGTATCCCAGTACCCATACTTACTATAAAAAGTCCTACAGACAACCCCCCCAATACCGGAATGCGAAAAACACAACCAGCCCCTCAGCCTGGATATCACTCATTAGAGTAAGTGAAATGATAAAGGTATAAAATAATAGAAGTTTACGATTCTCTCGATTTGGAAGATAGTCTTAAATGTAAACCATGCTTAAGATTAGCTTTCAAAATCTTTCTTAATTTATAGGCGTTTGTATTCAAAACTAAACAAGCAGCTGCTGCATGGATAATGATCAAACACAAAGCTTAGCGACTCCTTCGATGAGCTCGTACAGCTCTTCACCCATGATTCCCGTATGATGTCAGCAGTTGGAGATAGTCGTACATGTTACCGATGCCCACGCCTCTTGTGCCCACCGCATCGCAACAAGGACATCGACATTGCCGATGGCCTCAAGCTCTCACTTCAAAGTTTCTTGTCCGTCTTCTCCGATACGACTGAGAATTTCATCCAATCGGCCGCATGGTACAGAGCTTTCTTTTTGCTGGTCATGCTCTCGAAGTTGCGAATGATCTCGGCGTCAAGTGGCTGCAGATGCGCTGTGCTGTTGGGAGGGAGCTTTCGGATCTCGACGTGTGTGAGCGTCTCAGAAGTATTATGGGAGGAGACGTTGTCGAGCAGCAAGAGAATCGCTCTGTTCTCGGACCACATTCGGGCATCGAGTCGGATCACCCACCCTTGAAATAGCCTTGTGTTCATCCATTCCTTCGGACTATTGCCATACTTCAGGTCCAAAAATCCTCGGCAATCTCCGACATAAAGCACCTGGGCTGCCGTTCTCTTCCGACGATGAAGAGAGGAAGCTTGAGGGAGCCGTCAGCACTGCACGCGATGGCGAATGTCAATCGCTTCTTCATCTGCTTCCTACCGGAGATCCGATTCCTGCTGATCGTGGACGTCGGGGATGCGAAGAAAAGATACGCGGTCTCATCCATGCTGAAGATGTTACACCTCTCGTAGCCTCTTGTTACCTGCTTCAGAAAAACTCGTCCCGTGCTGACCGTTGTGTCGCTGAGTGCTGGCTTCCCCGTGTACCCTCTTCGACGATAAAGAATTCCTTTTCTGTAACTTGAAGAGCCAACCGACGAGAACTTCATTCCCTTAAGCCCTCCAGCCACCGATGGTGAGGCGCTCAGCAGAATAGCAGTTCAGACCTAATCTTGTGGGCCTTCGCGAAAATCGTGTCACCGTTTACGAACGGCAGCTTAAGACGCTCGCATTGAGCGATCCACCGGACGAGCTCACCCTCAAGTTGAGGGATGCGAACGGGTTGATTGGTCTTCCGCGAGGTCTTCAGGAAATCGCCGTCTTTGCTTCTCAGCACGTCTTACAGCGTGGAGATGGGGAGAAGACATGGAAGCTTGAAGTGTTTTTGAGCCCACACGCACACCTTGCACTGCGTTTGCTCAGGGTGAGCACGATGCTCGCGGAGCTCCATCTTCTGCTCCTGAGTCAGGCGTATGCGAGTCTTCGTCGTCGATATGTGCTAGATGCCCGTGGCCTCTTTACTTTTTTGCTGTTATGCTTTCTTTGGAAGCAATGGCGCGCGCCAGTGTTTTTACACGACAAAAATGCTTGATATATAATATATATCAAAAGAGAGAGCTTATACTATTTGGGCAGGCTTCCGGTAATGGGGGGGGCTGTCTGTATCCTTTTTTTAAGTGCTTTTTTTCAAAAGATTTTGGTATTTCCATATTTATTAATAAAAAAGCACAAAAAAAAATAAGCCATTTCGAAAGGTAAATAAAAATATGCTCCGCTTTTTGAAGTCAATTCAAAAACTACGCCATTCTGTAATTTACGGAGAATATTTTGTATATAGTGCGCGCCAAAAGTCTTGGAAAAAACGGTTTTTTAATGTTTATCAGCCAATCCTAGACGAAATCTACCGAACCAAACCTCAAACGATTGCAAATTAGAAGGCATACACGGGCATATGCTGTTTTGTTCGAGAAACGCATTGTGGCCTGCAAACGAATCACATATGCATTATCAGAGGTTGATGTTCAATTTGGCGGCTTTTGTAAGATTGGTAATAAACGCGCTGGTGCAATGATGTGACACTACAACGACGTAATAAATGCTCCTTTGTGATCAAGGATCATTTTGCATTGCTTGAGCATTGAGATCAGTAGGTTTTCGATGATGTCGGGATTCAAATCGCGGCACACCTTGACGATTGCTGACTTGAGCATTTCTTGAGAGGAAAACTGGCGACCATGCGCGTACAATTTTCTCATGAGGATTCCCCCTAAATTCTCTATGGGATTCATATCCGGGGACATAGCCGGCCAGCTCATGGTGACCACATTGTTTGTGTATAGCTATGTTTTGGTTAGGCGAGCGCGATGACTCGGCGCGTTGGCATGCTCGAAAACATATCCACTTGGGTGGTTCTTGCGCCCAAACCGGAGTAGATGGCTGGTTAAAGTCCCTGTGTATTGTCGTGCATCGTGCCCACCGCTGATGAACTTGATCTCAGTCTTGCCCAGTCCTGGAAACGCAGCCCAAACCATGACCGATCCACCACCGCTGTGGCGCTTCACAACTTGACGCTCTGGATGATCCGCGTGATGCCAGTAGTACTTCAGACAATCGGGACCATCCATGTTCCACTTTTTTTGTCGCTAAACACGACGCGCGACCACTCTGGTTGTCCCCAGCTTGCCTTCTCGCGTGCCCACTCGATTCGAGATATCTGATGGTTTTTGTTCGATATCGTCGTATGCTTCATATTATTCCACGAGAGTTTGGGTGGTTATTCAGGATGCGCTGTACGGTGCGGACTGAGGCAGCAACACCAACGCTCGAGCGGGCTTGTGAAGCGCTTTCTTTACGTATGATTACAGCACGCACTAGGTGTCGGGCTTCTCTTTCGCTGAATTTCTTCGGCCTACCCGAGCGAGTTTTGACGTTTGGCCCACGTTCTCCGTTGACGACGCGCGACACAGTTGATACACTGCGCTTCAAAAGTGCTGCAATCGTCTGCAGTTTCTCTCCTTGCACACGAAGCTTGAGGATCACGCTTACGTCACTCTCGGACATCTCTTGCCATTTTGTAATTGCTCTAAATTGTTTTTGTGAGCTGAGAAAGCGGTCACATCCTACCGAGGCTCTGTGTATTGTAACTTACCTGTCTTTCCTCAATGTTTTCTTGTTTTAAGCGTTTATTACCAATCTTACCGGAGCCACCCAATTTACCTTCAGCCTCTGATAATGCATATGTGATTCGTTTGCAGGCCACACTGCGTTTCTCGAACAACGAAGTATATGCCCGTATTAGCCTTTCAATTTGCAATCGTTTGAGGTACGGTTCGGTAGATTTCGTCTAGGATTGGCTGATAAAAATTTAAAACAACCGTTTTTTAAGACTTTTGGCGCGCACCTTATAGTTTACAGTTCAGCAACAAAAAATTACTTGTTGGCAATTGACAAGCAAAGTACTGTACACTGTATTATTTTTCAATTCCTTAACAGCTTTCTGATACTGTTCGTCCACCATGTTGACGAGGACGATCAGCATGCAGATTTCGATACAGATGATTATTTTTCCAGGATCGAGTATTTATCGAAACATGATATCATCGACGCGGTAAAAGAGTATCATGCTCACATCTCACGCCCGTACAAGGTTTCAGTCAGCTATACTAGGAGGTTATCAGCAATATGTCCGAATGAAGGTTGCTCTTTCATGGTTCGCTTTGCGTTTGGTAGACTGTTTAAGCGTCCAAAGAAATTCGTACCACACTCTTGTATCATTGGAAATGCTCAAATTGCGTATACCCGGAAATGGAGAGCAAAACGATTAGTGAAGGAACCATCATTATGAGCTTTTTTCCAAGATCTTGGACGCAGTACTACTCCCAAACATCTGATGAACGAAGCAACTACTTTGGGCTATACAACTACTTACATAAACTGTTACAATGCATGCAAAGAATTGCAACAAGAGTTTTATGGCGGTGAAAAAGAACAGTGCTTTATCTTACGCTCTTCTGTTCAAGCATTGAATGGGATTTGACACCATGTGTGTATCGAAATGGCTGGCGAATCATTTTTCAGACTGGCATTGATATTTAGGGAAGGAATTCACACATTACAACATTATGACTCAAGAGGATTATGTGTAGATGGCACTTTTTTAAAGACCACTGTAGGTGGGACATCATTTGTTGCGTGCTTCTGCAATGGTAACATGGAGCTACAGATGGTTGCCATTGCAGTTGTGCCCATCGAAAATCAAGATAACTGGTTTTTCTTTCTCAAGTTTCTACTCGCACATCTTATTCACCCACCAGCATTCATCGTATCACATCGTGATAGAGGATTGATTCCAGCAGTAAGAGCAACTGAGAGCATACCTCATCATCTTTATTGCTTCAAACATATAATGAAAAACTTCAATTGGAAATTCAACTCTAAGCAACTGAAAACAATGGCATGGAATGTTGCTCGGGCTTTAACGGAAGATGTGTTTATTAAAGAGCTATCTCGCTTGCGAAATGTAAATCCTGCTGCAGTCAAATGACTGATGGAAATAGTAGCGGAACGTTGGTCATTTTGTCATAGTCCATGTCCAAGATTTGGTACACTCACCTCAAATTATGTAGAGTCTATCAATGCTCTGATAGGAATTCGCAAGCTACCGATTTTAGACTGTTTGATGGAAAGAGAGCGAAATGTGGGAAGGAAGTACTGTATACCGCAAATAACCTGAAAGCTGCTACATGGAGACCAATCACTAAGAGAGCAACAAATTGTGTTGAACGTTCTTTACGGTAGTTCTCTCGTCTCCAGGTTACAAGATATTCTCCTTGTGCTTATTTGTGACATCATATGACAAGATCAGTGATCCACCAACTGAGTACACGGTTATGTACACGGATACAAGAGCTGAATGTTGCTGTGGATTGAAAAAGACACCTTGGCACCTTGGGAACATGCACTTGCATGTCTTAAAATCGAGAATCGATTAGGCGAGATGTATAAATATTTGATGTAATATGGCGAACATCAATGTATTTGGCTGCTTGTACGGCAGATACTGGTATGGATTTATCGCCCCCAATCAAAAAACGCAATCTTGTTTATCAATATTGCCAACCACCAAAGATTACCAAACGTCGTGGAAGACCGAAAAAGTCGAAGAGACATGAGAGTCAGTCAGCTACATTGCTGCTTGATAATGAGAAGAACAAGCAGAGACGAGTGTAATCGACTGTATCAAGGCATGTGATACAAAATGGTAACAATACTAGATTGCAGTGTGATAACTAAATAGTCTATTGATGCAATGAATAGTATCATATAAAAAATGTGGACGGTTCTTCTCTTTATGCGTTAGACTACTATGATTTTAGACTGTAAGAACAATTGTCTCGAGCCTCTCAGTAAATAACAGAGTGGCCTATTTTTGAATTGAAAACTAGAAAATATTCTCCGTAAATTACAGAATGGCGTAGTTTTTAAATTGCCTTCAAAAAGTCGAGTATTTTTTTATTTACCCCTCAAAATGGCGTATTTTTTTACGGGTTTATTGCAAAAGGTGATACATATTGATATTATTCGCAAGAGGTGATACAAATTGTTTTAAACACACCGAAAAATACCATCTCCGGTAACTTACAAGGAACTGTAGCCAAATAAATAGTAGGCCTTACGCCAATTTGCGTATGAAAGCAAAAAATCTCATACGCAGTTTGGCGTAGGGCCTACTATTTAGTTGAGCTGCGGTAAAAATATCTATTTACAGAAACCAGCAGGGACACCCTGGACAGCTTGATGAGAGAGAGGTGGGGCAGTGGAAAGGCTGCAGTTCAAGCAATCAAAGACGTAGCACTCTCGCAGAGAAAATGCGCTGTTGTGCCGAAGAAAGGTGGAACTTACCGGCTATTGCAATGTGATAGTGCAAGCACGGCTGTTAGGGGTATGTTCGCCTTGCACGATACCGGGACAAAATGGGACTTCGAGATTGGCATGTGACGGGTTGAAACCTCGAACACCAAAACTGTGTCGGCGTCGCGAAGCCCTCAAACTCTCAGCTCGTCGGTAGCTCTGTGATTCGTGGAGCACTTTCTGCTGATCCTGCCACGTCCGTCAAGACTCTAGTAGCTCAGCTGCGCCATCACTCCAACATTTCTGCCTCCCAACATGTAATGTATCGCACCAAAGACACGCTCACGACAGAAATGTTTTCTGAAGACCCCACAAAGATCCAGCTCTTACCCAGTCTATTGTCTGAGTTTCAACGTTTAAATCCAAGCACGCTCACTGATTTTCAGTGCGATGTGAGAGGGCGATTCCGTCGTGCACTTGTCGTGCTCGACCAAAAGTGGTTCTCTGATGGGCCTGGTCTGTTCGGTGTTGACGTGGCAAAGATGAAACACCGCAAATACAACGGTGTCCAGATTGTCTTGGTCGGTCGCGATGGTAACCTGAGGAGCAAAATCGCTGCCGTCACACTCATCCCTCTTGAAGACAACGACAATTATACGTGGTTTTTCGGCCATACTATGCGGCATGGCTTTTGTCTCGAATCTAGCCCCGTGTTCAGTGATCGGAATGTCGGCCTCGTCTCTGCTGCCAACAATCTCAAGAACTTCATCATGTTTTGTATCCGGCACACAATTGGTATGTTGTTGTTCATCGTACTATACGTGATGTACTAAATGCTACTGTCTTGACACATGTAATGTGAGATCCGACAAGAGTGTACGATTATCAGTCGCGCAAGAACGATTTGTGTGGGAAGCAAGCGCTGCCACATCACGTTCGGATTTCGACTCAGCTATGAGCGGCCTTACCTCAGCTAATCCAGCTGCCGGTGCGTACTTGAACGCGATAACACACCACAAATGGGCACTCTACGCTCACTATGCCACGACGCCTCTGTATGGCTGGCGCAGAACGAATTTTGTGAAACTGAACAAGCGAAGAATGCAGCCGTACGAGTTTTCCAAGTCCTACACTACGATACTGATGGGTGAATGCTATTCCCGCGTTCAACTCGCTGCCAAGTGGCTCCAAGTAGGTCTTATTGTCACACCACATGTGGAAGGTAAATTCCAGGATCAACTCTCCGAGGCAGCTCAGTATGGTGTCACCTTCAGCTCGGATACTGTGGCGTTTGTCTCACGCATCAACATTCCACTCAAGCAACGCTGCGTGGATACGAAGCAAGTCATGTGCTCTTGCCAGACTTGGAAGAAGCATCGAATCCCCTGCCGTCATTTGATCGCCACGCTAATTGCGGGTGGAGTGGCCGACACTGCGTATGAATTAATGGGTGCATGCTACACAGTTGCGGCATACCGTACAAGTATGGGAACACTGGAGGTACCGGAAGACAATCTACTCGTCCATGACTCAGCCATCCTACCGTCTAGCTACGTACGTCAGGCCGGGCGTCCGAAGAAGAGACGTATAAGATCACAAGGTGAGATCTGTGGGAAAGCGAGGAAGCCGTATAAGTGTATTCGCTGCGGTGTTGTCGGGCACAACAGGGCGACATATCGCATGGGTTAACCGCATGACCTGGTGCATTTTCATAGCTTACGGTGTGCCACTTATACATTACAAGGTAATTTAGACAGATTCTGTATAAAACACCCTTTGTATCACCTCTTGCGAATAATATCATTATGTATCACCTTTTGCAATAAACCCTTATAACTTTTCTTGAGTCCCAAGCATTTTTTTAAGTTATGAATCTCTCAATCGTGATGTC
>CACSLJ010000478.1:0-14344 GCA_902706625.1 Albugo laibachii | reverse complement strand
TCAATATCGACTACTCCGGACACCTTTGATGACTTGGAGATTGATAGCAATATCATCCTAGACAAAAAAGGCCTTTCAAAAACGATTGCAATAGCTGGTGAATCTCCATTGTAAAAGTAAAAGCCAATCTTTTACTGTTTCAATTTTCTTGAACCTGTGATTAAAAATTTATTTCCGACCACCGTACACTTTAGAGAGTCTCCGTCTGCACTATAATGATAGAATGTCATGACAGTATATTGCTGGTTTCGCATCCCGTCAAGACCACTCCTCACTTTAGAGCACAACAAGCGTCTTCGTCTCAAAGTGTAACCAAATAGATGCCCGTAAATAATCAATTTCTAATTTTCGCTTGCCTGCGCCTTACAGGTCGATTCCTGCAAGAAATAATCGCACTTAAATCGAGATGGTTGTCATACAGTAGTTTGCGTATAGAATACAGTAATTCCCAGCGATAATTCTAGCCGTACTTATCTGAAGTATGCGCGATCCCTTGTTTGAATTTGATGCTCCGACTCATTTTCTGGATTTGAGTGCGTTAGCTGCAGCAAAAGAAATTGACGAAGAATATGAGGCAAATGAAATACAACACGACGAATGGTTTGATGTTTTCCATGAAGATCACAGTAAACCAAGCATTGATATCATTAAAGCCCTGAGCAAACACGTACTAAAAAAGAAAATCGAGACACAGAAAAAACGCAATAGTCTAGAGAATGTCCGCAAAGAAGGATGGAGTGAACGTCGGATTATAACCGAACATTATCGTGATGGAAGTCAGTACAAGCAAAGAACTGAAAGAAGCGTAAAGTCCGTTGTGGTGACATCCGAGAATAAAGAACTACAAAAAAATGACGGATTAGGCGATGATAGGAAGAGAAATACGGTCAAGATCAAGTCGTCTATTGTTGAGAAGAAACGGTATCTCACTCAAACGACTCGGTCAGGTGCGAAAATGAGTCAGGTGGTTTCCACTGCTTCGAAAAAACGAGTTAGAGAACAAGCTGATGCCAAACGTGAAGTTGCTGAGCTCCAACAGCTGTTAGACAAGCATAATAGAGGCATCAAAGGCATCAAACACACGTACGAGCCACGACAGCACTCTGTACGCGATGTCCGGCTGGTGAGTGGCAAACTTCGTTTATCTTCTTGATTATTCGGCTATGATCTGACATGCTCTTCTAGTGGGAGAAGCACTCCAAAAAAAAGTATTACGATTTATCTCCATCCTCGAGAGCCACGGCCAATGCGGCGATTTCGCAGCTTCTGGAAGAATCGAAAAATGGTCAGATATCATCGTAGATCACATAGCCTTAATGCCGGGACAAAATCATGAACAAGAAACCGATCGTCGTGAATCAAAATCATTTCCGCGCTTCTGATGGTGACCTGACACTCCGTAATGCTGACTTGACGCTAGCAAGGCGACGTTGCGTTGTGTTCCTGCCTCATAGATCATCCTGAATTGCGGTAATGGGTTTTCAACTCGTTGAATAGTGTGTCTATGCGACGAAAAATCCTTTTAGCGTCTACAAACTCATCCTGCAGATGATTTGAAAATCGAGCGAGCTGACTGATCTGACAAGGTAACTGAGAAAAGTAATTGACATGTTCAGAAGCTATGTAATCTAGTAAGCTATGATCGATCTGCGGATGACAGTTCCTTGATCCGATAGACAAAGTAACAGTCGATGGGGTTATCATCCTAGTCAAGGCCTCATACTTCTGATTCCGAAGCAGAATTTTCAATCATTTATTTTCATCCAATTAAAATACGACACTGCCATGGCTAATGTAATGCTCAATGACACCATCAGGGATCCAAATCGACCTTTTCGATTCCGGGTAGAAGATGTCTGCTCGCAGTTCGATGTAGGATACTTCTTTCACGTTAAAAGCTATAGAGTTTAATTAGTCTGACGCGGTAATGATTAGGTGGTTGTAACAGAGTGCCTCCATTTACTGCAGTCAGAGGAGCAGTCAAAGTATTGTACACTCTTCTGGATCCTATCTACTCGTCACTAAAATCGAACTTGTAGCAACGCAGGAGGCGAAGACCAAATTGTCCGAAAGCTGGAGCATTTCAATTCCGTCCTCGATGAGTTGTACAAAGAGATTGTAAGCATCGTAATCTTTTCTGGAAGTTCCTGATGTGGGACAAATTCTTCAAGCTTCGTAGGAAAGAATCTCTACTGAGTATCATGGAAAGCAATCCCAAAAATGTAGATCAGCATCGACAAATCCAAGTAGCCGGAAATCTGGTGCGATTGGTAGCAGATCTTCGAAACTATTTAGAAACGGGTCTAGAGTCATAAGTAGAAAGGATAATCTAACTACCTTGCAACACAAAGCAATTGCTGCCGTATCCACGGCACCTTGAGTCGTCAAATCGACGGTGGAAATCGGTTTTCCTGCGCTGATTTTTCACCAATCATGCTACTAGCATAATTGATAGCAAATTCCCACTAGATTGCAAAACCGTTCGAATGAGCTCAACGCATTGCGATTTGGATCGGCAGATTGAACAACTAAAACGATGCGAATACCTCAAAGAGTCTGAAGTGAAAGCTTTGTGTCAAAAAGCTCGTGAGATATTGGTCGACGAAAGTAACGTGCAACGAATTGATGCCCCTGTGACAGTACGCGAACGAAATAGCATTTGACCGAATACATTGCTGATTTCCTTTGTAATATCAGATTTGTGGTGACATTCACGGGCAGTTTTATGATTTGAAAGAGCTATTTAGTGTCGGTGGAGAATGTCCTGAAACGAATTATTTGTTTATGGGCGATTTTGTGGATCGTGGATTTTACAGCGTTGAGACTTTTCTTCTCCTTCTTGCGCTCAAGGTGAGGAAGATATGAAAATACATATTTCGGAATCAGAAGTTGGTGTAGGTGCGCTATCCCGACCGAATTACACTCATCCGAGGCAATCACGAAAGTCGTCAGATCACACAAGTTTACGGATTTTATGACGAATGTTTGCGAAAATATGGATCCGTCAACGTATGGCGTTACTGCACAGAAATTTTCGACTACTTGAGCTTATCGGCGATCATTGAGGACAAAATTTTCTGCGTACATGGGGGACTCTCCCCTTCAATCAACACATTGGACCAGGTTTGAATGTTGCGCTGACATTTTCTGTAATGAAGCTGATCAGCTGTATCCCAAACCAGATCAGAATCATTGATCGTAAGCAAGAGGTCCCTCATGATGGTGCTATGTGTGATTTGATGTGGTCTGATCCTGAAGGTACAGCTATCATATATTCCTTGTCGATGTCTTTCCAGTGTATGTCTGATGTGAATTCTTAGACATCGATGGATGGGGTCTGAGTCCTCGTGGAGCAGGTTATCTCTTTGGTGGGGATGTTGTTGACAAGGTATTTTGTACACTATCCATTATCAGTGACATCTCACCATAACAAGTCGTATTCGTAGTTCAATCAAACAAATAATATTCAGCTTATCTGCAGAGCCCATCAGCTCGTCATGGAAGGCCACAAATCCATGTTCAATAATGCACTAGTAACAATATGGTCGGCACCAAATTACTGCTATCGTTGTGGTAATGTCGCAGCTATCTTGGAGCTTGATGAGAATCTGGAGCAGCGATTTAAAGTACGTGAAGCTTGTATACGCATCGTATTCACCACCTAACGTACGCAAAACTCAGATTTTCGAAGCTGCACCTCAAGACGCTCGTGGTGTTCCAGCAAAGAAACCCGCTCCTGACTATTTCCTCTAGAATAAACGCGTCGAATCGTTGGGCCGGTCGACATGTAGATTCACAAAGAGGGTGTTTCACAAGTATAGCTTCCGTAGATCTAGTTACATCCGTATCTTGATGTCAATGCTGATTATCAACTGATATGCTTCATTATACAAAACTCTTTGGAATCAGCGTAAGACTCTCGTGGTTGCATATGCCGAAATAGTTCTATTCGTTAGATGTGTCTTCAATTCTTTTATCATGAGGGTATCCTCAATATCTCGGTATGATAGCGCTCGAAAGTTCTGGCAGAAAAGATGCTCTCTACTTGTCTCAAACAGCAAAAAAGTCTCCTTTCTGTTCAAATAATGGACGAAACTCTGCTCATGACGATCGTCATGGGTCACGGAATGCTTCACAATGTATACTACCGCAAAAGGTGTATACACGCACCTTACAGCCTCTATTACAGCGCTTCATCGTTGATAAAGTGCTTCCTGTTAACGCAAATCATAATTAATGGCTCAACCACCCGCTGACACTGCCACACAGAACGTGCTTAACAACATACGCAATTGTTTAGAGCACACATTATCACCCCAGCTCACCACACGGAAAAATGCAGAGCAAATTCTGGACTCTTTAGCCACTCAGCCAAATTACACACTTCAATTGATCCGAATTCTCGAAAGCGATCAGGAAAAAATAGAGATACGTCTAGGATCGGCATTACTATTCAAAAACTTTGTGAAGAAGAATTGGGAGCTCGAGAAGCCGAATTGTATTGCTGCGAATGAGAAAGAACTCGTCAAGCAGCATTTGGTGGATCTGATTTGCCGAATGCCCGAAGCTATCCAGAAGCAATTGAGCGAAGCACTTGCGACAATCGGTGAACACGACTTTCCTCAGGATTGGAATTATTTATTACAGCAGTTGGTGGACAAACTGAAGCAAGAATCGGATTGGCGAGTTCGTAATGGTGTGCTTATGACTGCCAATACGATATTCAAACGATTTCGTAATGCTTTCAAATCGGACGCTCTTTTTCTTGAATTAAAACATTGCTTGCAGGTTTTCCAGGTAAGTGAGATCATACAATACGTGTGGAATATCTAATGCTGTCTTGCTTGTAGGAACCATTGTTACAGCTGTTCAAGCAAACTGGCATAGCGTTACGACAGAGCGGCGCGGCCGTATCGGACCAAGCGGAAATGCTCAAAGCGTTGAGGACGATGTGTCGAATTTATGACTCGCTCAACTGGCAAGACATTCCTGAGTACTTTGAAGATCATATTGCTGAATGGATGGAGGAATTCCTGAGCTACTTTGATTATTCCAATCCTCATTTTTTTAACGCCGATAATGAGGATGAACCTGGACTAATCGATCTCCTTTTGGTGGCAATTGTGGAAAACATCAATTTGTACGCAGAAAAGTATGATGAAGAGTTCAAGCCGTATTTGGAGAAGTTTACAGAAGTTATTTGGCATTTATTAGCGCAAAAAATCTCCATACATCCCAAACACGATGATCTTGCTGCCAAAAGCATGCGCTTCCTCACATCAATAGCAGCACGAGCGCACAATCGCGCTCTTTTTGCTTCACAGGACGTTCTGGGTCGACTGTGTGATATTGTTGTCAGTAATCTTAGTCTTCGTACAGCAGACGAACAGCTTTTTGAAGACAATCCCATGGATTACATTCGTCGTGATATTGAAGGATCCGATACTGATAGTCGACGCAGTGCGGCAAGAGAACTCATTCGCGGTCTCTTGAACAACTTTGACGAAGACGTGTCTCGTATTTGCATGAATGTCATCATGTCGATGCTACAGGACTACAAGGCAAATCCAACAACCAATTGGGGAAAGAAAGATGTTTCGGTAAGCCCAATCCACTTTCCAAGAATCTTTCTGACGCACAATTTTAGATCAACCTTTTCATTGCGCTAGCAGCCGTCAAGCAATCAAGACTTCGTGGTGTTTCTCAAGTCAATCCACGAGTTCCGCTGATGGACTTTTTCATGGGAGAAGTCTTACCTGAACTGCAGGGCAATAGCGTCACTATGATTCTGAAAGCGGATGCGATTAAATTTGTGTCCACATTTCGAGTGCAACTGCCTTTCACGGCAATGGAAGCCTTATTACCCTTTCTCGTTCAGTCTCTCGATCCAAACCAGTTCGTTGTGCACACGTATGCTGCAGCCTGTATCGAGCGATTACTATCCGTAAAGGACGACACAAACTTGCGATTTGACGCTAAAAAGCTGGCACCCCAATTGGCAATGATTTTTCAGCAAGTATTTGCGATCATTGAACAACCTGGATACCCGGAGAACGATTATCTGATGCGATTGATCATGCGACTTATCAACGTTGCAAAGGAAGGCATTCTTCCATTAACAGACTTGCTTGTGACAAAACTGACCCAGACACTCAGCCGCATTTGTGCGAATCCAAGCAATCCGACATTCAGTCATTATTTATTCGAGGCGATCTCAGTGTTGATCCTGAATGTGTGCAAAACAAAATCTGGAGCGATTGAAACCTTTGAAGCACTGCTTTTTCCTCCATTCCAGACAGTGCTCACGAATGACGTTGAGGCTTTATCACCCTATGTGTATCAAGTGCTGGCTCAGATGCTCGACTTACGTGATACCGGTGCCTCGGCAGCTTATATGAGCATGTTTCCAATTCTTCTAGCTCCGACGTTATGGGAAAAAACCAGCAACGCACCAGCGATTGTCAAACTTCTCGAAGTAAGCGCTCCATTTCTACCGCATCTGGGTGATTATTGAGGTACATGAATTTGTAGGCTTATATGCGCAAGGCACCCACAGAAGTCGCACAATCGATCCAAGGTGTCCTCGGAGTATTCCAGAAGCTGATTTCTTTGCGCTCCACCGAGCATTCGGCTTTTCTACTGTTACGTGCATTGTTCTGCTACATGTCCATTGGCACCTATCAAGCGTACCTCAGCGAAGTGATCAAGATTCTGATGATTCGATTACAGTCGCGAATGGCAAGCAAAAACAGCACAGCATACACAAAGGAATTGGTCTACACTCTTTCAATTCTCATTGGCAAGCAGGCTCCCAATATCCTACTCGATACTTTGGAAGCCTTACAACAAGGGTGCGTCATTTCCATCACTCGTTTTCATGAAACATTGATCATTGACACGTTGAGCGTAGGATGTCGACCATGCTTTTAACCAGCGTTTGGACTGGAGGCGCATCTCATTCCAAGGGCCTACTTGAACGTAAAGCGTGTGTCATCGGGCTGACTCGTCTCGCTTGCGAAACAAATCTGTGCCGTTCTCAAGGAGAGTTTTGGGGCAAGCTTGTTACAGCGGCCATAAACTTGCTCGAAACTCCTGACTCGGCAGCACAATTAAAGGACGAGGAAGAGGCATTGTTGGATCTGGAACAAACTGGTTACGAAGCGGGCTATTCCAAGTTATATTTTGCCACTGTGACATCAGCCGACTACCTTCCAGAATATGGCCTTCCCCAATTGTTTCTGGTACAAAGTATCTCAAAGCTGTCACCATCCGAGCCAGCAAAAGTACGTGGCTTGTATCGTGCTGGCGAAGAATGATTCCTTACTGTGTGATCTATGTAGTATAAGTGCTATTCGGAGCAATTCCTGCCTAAACCGACCTTGGAAACGCTACTTTCCTACATGTCACAAGCAGGTCTAGTTTTACAATGAGAAGAAGCGTGTGGTTCTCATGCGATTTACGGAAAAGTAGCCAAACGTGTGTTGAAGAATTAGTCCTGAAGAGTGAGGATATACTACTTTTATCTATATCGAAATGAATTGCTCGCCTACCTCTATGTTGATGGCACCTGACTTCGTGGTTTGACTTGTTGCCAAAATGCATTCGGGCCCTCTATCCATCGCTTCGGAGCTCAAAATTGCGGAACATTGTACATATCAATCACTTCGTCCGACATGGACCCGACGAAGGTATTGCTTGAGGTTGCATACTCTGAATTCTTTAGTTGCATTTGAGCATCGCATCGTTCGGCATGAAGTCGGGCAAAATACTCTACGTCAACGTCTCCGGCGACGTACTTGCCGGTGAAGCAAGAGGAGTCAAATGTGCGGATGGCTGGGTTTTCTTGATGCACACAAGCTTCTAAATCTTCTAGATCTTGATAGATCACACAGTCAGCGCCGATAATTTCCGCAATCTCTTCATCTGTCCTATTATACGCGATCAGTTCATCCCGAGTCGGCATATCTATCCCGTAGATGCTTGGATGCCGAATTGCTGGGGCAGCCGATGCGAAAAGAACTGACCGTGCACCGTTTTCACGAGCAATTTGGACTATTTGACGTGATGTTGTACCACGAACGATCGAATCGTCGACCAGTAAGACATTTTTATCGCGAAATTCCGCGCTAATTGCATTTAATTTCAAGCGCACAGTCTTCTTTCTCGCCTTTTGGCCAGGCATAATGAACGTCCGAGTGATGTAGCGATTCTTCACAAATCCTTCTCGATAAGGGATGTTCAAACGGCGAGATAATTCAAGCGCCGAAGTTCGACTGGTGTCGGGGATTGGAATGACAACATCGATATCATGAGTGGGCAATTGTCGCAATAATTTGTCTGCAAGTTTCAAGCCCATATTGAGACGAGCTTGATACACAGACACGTTGTCGATGCACGAGTCAGGTCGGGCAAAATACACGTATTCGAAAATGCAAGGGTTAAGTTGGGCACGTGTCGAGCATACTTTGTGAGCCAACGGTTTGCCTTGAGGAATCACAATAGCTTCTCCAGGAGCGACATCTCCTATAACGAGAAATGCATTAGTCACATGTGGGCAGTGAGAATGATGAGACTTACTTATGAGATCGAATCCCAATGCATCAATCGCCGCGCTCTCTGAGGCTACTGCGTAATCGTCTCCACATTGGTTCGCACGCTTGCCAAACACAAGAGGCCGAATGCCATTAGGGTCTCGGAAGGCTAGTATTCCGAATTTGTTGATCAATACGACCACACTGTAGCCTCCCGAGCATCGTTTCATCAGCCTCTCAACCGCTTTGAAGACCAACTCGTTTGTCAGCGGTTCTTTAACATGCTTCATCAACTCATCTGCGAGTATGTTGAGCAGCAATTCGGAATCCTGGTGAGAACATAGGCCTTAGATAGATGATGCGCACTCATCAATTGTGAACTCACCGATCCTGTATTTACATGGCGGAAATCCGTGTTACTCAGTTGATCAAGCAAGTCACGCGAATTGGTCAGGTTGCCATTATGTGCGAGCGCAATTCCATAAGGAGAATTCGTATAGAAAGGCTGAGCTTCACAGATGTTTGACGATCCGGCGGTTGGATAACGGCAATGACCAATTCCCATGGGTCCACGTAGGTTGATCATGTGATTTTGTCTGAATACATCGCGTACGAGCCCATTATCTTTGCGTAGAAAGAACCTGCCTGACTGAAGAGTAATAATTCCAGCTGCATCTTGCCCACGATGTTGTATCACCGTCAATGCGTCATAAAGCAGTTGATTTGCATGGCGCTGAGGGTCTGCAAGAATCACAGCAACAATTCCGCACATTTTTTGGTCGAATGGCTGCAAAATATCGTACTTAATCGACGGGATAGTGAGAGATTATGGAATTCACAGATATGAACATAATCCTCGATGTATTTACATAGTTGCGAGAAGCGCTTCAGCTCCGCATTTCAGCAGGAAGTTTATGGTTTCCTTCTGTCCTCGTCTAGTCGCTATCGCTATAGGCGGATTGCCGTAATTGTCTAGCTCGTTGATATTGGATCCTGCATCGACCAATAATTTTATCACGGAGCAATTCGCGGTGTCGCAGTAGCAGGCATGATGCAAGGGAGTGGATCCATTCTGATTCAGTCGAAAAGCCAAGACTTAGATAAAATACATAGCAGAAGCGATGTATGCTTACCGCATTTCTTATCGAAACACGAGCTTGAACTTTAAGAAGCTCTTCAACACATTCATGATTGCCAGCTAGCGCAGCGTTGTGCAAAGGAGTGTTCCCAAACTGCAGGTCTCAAATAAGGCCACCAAAATCGACATTCATTCAATTTTGGGATTCAACCTGGTTACGTAGATTAATCAAGTCAGCCATTTCTTTGTCATTCGTCAAACGATCTAAAATCCGTTGTAATATAAGTACTTGACCATTGATCGCAGCTTCATGCAATGGGCTGTTTTGATCCTGTGTCAATAGAGTCAGCTTTTGCTTTCACAGAGAGTATGGAAACTATACGGGTGTCTTTAATTGATGCAGGTCCGCCCCTGCTTCAATCAAGGCTGTAGCCGCCTCAACGTGTCCATGCGCGATCGCAGTGATGAGTGGCGTGGCTCCACTCTGTCAGACAGATATGATGAATCGGACATATATGAAGCATTCTACACTAACAGCTTGCTTGCAGTGCCAATCGATATCCGCATTATCATAGTCCAGCAAGGCTAGAACGTTTTCGCGGTCACCTATCCTACTCGCTTCAAAGAGTTGTGCAGTGTGCTGGGTCATGACGCGATTTGCACTCATTCTTCCAAGTTTGCTGGTGCAGAAAAAGTATTTTTGTTTCGGTGAAAGGTCCCAGCGTCTAGTGACGATATGCGTCATTGCACAGACGGAGAATTGAAATGGTTGGCAATGCGAGTCTATTATATGTGTTGTAGGTGCATCAAGCTGGGGTTACTTATGATGGTACATCAGAAGCGCTGGTCGGGGACGCAAGACGAGGTCTTTTATGCCTATGCTGAAAGTTCAGCTGGTAATAGGACCAAATCGAACTAATGCATGGCTCAATTTGACGTTCACTGTATCCTGTCAAGATCTGAAGTTCTTTTCTCCAAATTGGTCTACAAGAACATGGTTTATTGCGGAAAGTATGAAGACAGGTGATTACTGCCACTTACACAATATGAAGAGCTTTTCGAGATATTGCCAAGATGCTAGCAGCCATCACCGAAGGACGATATCTACGAAATTTATACTCTGACACGGCTACGTCAGTCCATGGCACCCGAACAAAAAAGGTCATACCTTGAAGGCAGCAATCCACGAAAAAGTCAACGTAATTTTCGAAGGCTTCCATCATTTTTGGAAATATGGTGTGGCCATATACTCTATCGTCAGGGTGAAGTAGCTTCCTAGATTTGTGGAACTCGATGAAATGGATTGGTTCGATGGTGGTCAAGCACCATGAAAGGCTACAGAAGACGGAATTGTTTACGAAATGATTCATCCTGTGCGAAAGTCAACGCGTACTTTGATAATATACGAAGCTCCATCTTATTGATTTCACTACACGTGTATGCTCGATTTCTGAATTCCCATACATCCCTTTTGGTGGGCACTTTACACTCTGAACCATTGAATTTTGCAGCAATCATGATGCAACACAATCCAATGAGCTGCAAATCTCGTTTCCGAGGATTTTTTTCGATCTACATTTGCAAGCTGGCCCTGAGCACTCAAATAGCATTGAGATGTAAATTGTTCAATACTTGTAAAAGGCGTTCCAAGTACGTTATGGCTGAATGGATTGATGATCTTTGAATTCTCATTTCCTCTCCTATTTGTGACATCCACTCCACCAACACATTTCGATACTACAATTGCATCATCAGCTGCTACCAGATATCAGTGTGGTCTGAAGATACTAATTTACCTTGTGAAATGTGAAAACAGAGCGATCTTGACAAAGCTCTCTCTGCAACATGTGCTGATACCTTCTCTCCACATCCTGCAGCAACCAAGTCTAGAAGAATCAAAGCTATAGAAATCGGGATGTCAGCTTTATTGAAGGCACACACGTACATAGTCGCAACATTCGCTTTCGCCATGGTCATCAATCAACAGGAATTCATCTTCAAGTTCTTCCTTGCAAATGAACGTAGAAAAATTGTGTTGCATGGTCAAGATCCTTGTTCGTAGATACTATAGTTTGCAAGTGTCTTTTGATGCGTTGCAAGCAACATCGATCAAGGAAATCTTTCTTTTTGCGCGAAAAATATGGGTTTGAAATGTCATTGAAAATCTGAAGATCTGGGTAGCCCTTGAAATTTTGGTAACGCGTCTTGATGTGCATGAGACATTTGAAATAATGAGTTGCATTCGAAAAAAGGCGAAATTTAATGCCTCAATAGACGCAAGTAGAATATTGCGCCACTTGTCGAACGAGCAGTTCATTGGATCAAAGTATGGATATCGAAATATTTTTGTTGCGGAATTTGATTCACGCGCTTGTGGTCTCTTCATATAAGACTTAACGTGAACGTATCCAGGATCAACCACACGGAAATAAGCTGCATTTGAGCCGGAATTAGGATGGTGTAGCGACAGAATGATGAGTGATGCAGCTTGAGATCTTATCCTAATGCGAATTTGCTCTTATTCAAACAGGTAATTACAGAAGGAAACTGCGGAATATCATGGTCGACGTATGATAGTACTGCCATCTACTTTATCTATCCTTATACCAGAGGGGGCACTTCGAATCCTGCAGAGTGTTGTGTGAGAGTATACGAGTGTTCTTGTGGAGGAGAGTGCAGGTGTGTCACGTTTGTACCAGTGGAACGGCGTTGATCTTATCCAGCAGTCCGCTTTTCTTCTTGCTGTGATGAATCTTACCTATGGTGGTAGCCATTCAATGTCAACTGGATGAAGCGATCGGTAGGTCCGGGTAGAGAGTATTTACTATATGTGAGATGAAAAAATGGAGTGGAACGATGGAGACAGAGACCACGACACGGCCAAACATTTGGATATATAAAGAATCTTGGTTTCACTTATATGCTTGCTCACAATGCAACTCCGTCAACTAGAAATCTACAGTGCTCGTTGACTTCCGAACGTCGTACGCATGGGACCCTTTTTTGCTTCTCGATATCGAATTATCGAGTACATAGTCCCAAGAAACAGGATTGTCGTCCATAATTTCCTTTGCTTGGATGCTTGCTGCAAATTTTGAGACCAAGTCATTGTAAGTGTAAATCCAGAAGGCGTTTGTTGCGAGCCACGTAATATGATATACAGTACATCGATGAGAATTGGTTTTCGCATGTTCGCAGAGGGTTTAATTGACGAAAAGCTTTCTCCAGTCGCGTATTGAATTGCATACAGTTGTTTGCATCAATTGGAGTCGCTCTTTCTGAATGTTCTCACGAAGCCATTTCACCATCCATTCCTCCGATTTTATCGACCCCTTAATCTCCTCCGCTTGGTCGCAACTTTTGTATGCCACAATATGGTAAAAGTCATCAATGACTATTTCCCAATCTTCTGACGCAGTTACTGTAGAGCTATCATTTACGAGCATCCAGTTTGTATTTAACGGCTCGATCGATGCGCAACAAGGTTTTTTGCATACATGAGAGATCTCTTTTTGCGATTTTCGTCTAAACTGATAAAACTCTTCCCACTTTTCGGTAGAAAAATCAAATGAGTCGGCAAATGCGCGTAATCTCCCCATCGCACTCCACGGGACGCATACACGCCCTGACATACACATCCCAGCTATCTCTGCTGCTGTAGCTTCTCCAGAATACATGTAAAGGAAGTCGACCAGACTGACATAAACAACAATCACATCAGAAAGTTTCGGGTCATCTTCAAATACAGGCCGCCTCAAAATTTGTAGTGCTGCAAAATTTCGTTAATATTACAGCGATAAGATTTAACCCGCAGTGATGTACCTCCACGCAAGTCTACGGTTCGAAAACACGCGGTTTGTTGGGCATTCTTCCCGTGTGAGGATTGAAATGCGAAGGTCACCTGTTTATGTTAATAAGTGTCACATGATCGAAATCAAACGGTTGAACGTTCCAACTCACCACACCGATAAAGGACCGATCTTCCTTTACTGAAAACGATAGAAATTCCATCAAATCTTCCAGTTTTCCCATTAGTTTGTCGCACACTTCCATTGTCATTTGCTAGTCCAAACGTTTTTGGATTGGATAAAACTTAAAATAGTACTCGACAAGCTGGCAGAAGCGGTTGAATAGTTAGGTACCTTTCATATCAATTCTGATTGGTCAAAAGATACATTGAAACCGATTAGTACTTTCGGATTGGGTGGCATGTTGTCAATGTACACTTTGATGATAATGCGTAAATTACTAATGCAGATACATAGAAGGAAGAGTCACACGATTATTTGAAAAACTGGCAGCCAGTTTTTTGAATGAAATAGTGCCGTTGAAGGACTGGTGCACGGATAATTATGCAATTGCGCGTGTTACCCCATTCCGTTTTTGTTGTAGATGCTCGAACATTATTCTTAGATCAACCGATACCGGTCATTCACATAACGATTGTCCAGCACAATTCTCAGATAGCTGATCCGCATAATTTGAGTGAGGCCAATTATCACTCATACTTAAGCTGCGTCGAGTGAAGCATATCGAGGATACCTTTCCATAGATATCTGTATGTGTAGAGTAGTCACCCGTAAGAACCAATTGGATGTCTGCTGCAGCATGTTAAGTCTGCTATCTGAAGCTCCAGTGCTCTCGCATTTGTGATATCGACAACCACATGTGAAGGTAGGATGATATTGCTATCAATCTCCAAGTCATCAAAGGTGTCCGGAGTAGTCGATATTGA
>CACSLJ010000477.1:0-14389 GCA_902706625.1 Albugo laibachii | reverse complement strand
TCTCACAGGACGCGTCGAGATTGCATCGACAAGTTTCCCAGAAGCTGGGTACGGCTGATAGCAACTTGTAGAGGTCAATAGTACTCACGTCATGCGTCATCAGCGGATATACATAACTGCGTTTAGGTGGCCACTGTATGAGCAAGAATGGAACAGCTTATGGTTTTGATGGAAACAATAGTTGTGCGATCAGACTTCAGGACAAGATGGAGCACGCAGCTCAATCTCAAACTATCAGATGGAACCGTATTCAAATTCAGTCTCTTTGTGAAGCTGCTTTACACTGCCAGGGAGATAGAAAGCGTGATTTAATAAAGGGAGAATACTGTCGAATGCTCCGGAGAATGGAAATATGGCCCCAAACAAAACATAAATAAGAACACAATCAATGCTAGGTTACATTTGTGGTCGTGTTCCTTATAACAACGGCACTTCATCGCTCCAATTGCATTTACTTTTCCACACTCATGCGAGCATTCGATGAAAGAGCTTAATAATATGTTTCTATGCACAAGGATGCATTGCGAATACTTAAACCACATATTTGGCCACAGGCTGGATTATTATGTTGTCCATGCAAGAAATGCGTTACAGAGGTCGTGCATCTAAAAATTTGAGAGGAAAAAGAACTATGATATCATTGTGTACTTTCCAATCGAAGTGACCGGCCACTCAACTGCACCCACGCTATTCACCGAGCCAAAATCAGCTTCGACGCGTGAGTTGTGGATGGCAGTATTCAGCTCTCATCATGCCGCAGCTTTTGCGCTTTTTCACTTGATCTGTTCTAGATTGTCGCAATCAAAAGTCATAGCAGTGGTAATACATGGAGCCATCGTATTCTTGCAAGCATTTTCGGACAGCGGTCTTGGTCTGATTGCAAAATGAATCTGAAGGCTGGCGCAATTTACTATACTTGAAGACCCGCCTTGATTCTTCTACTGATCAGTGATACAGTATAAGATGTAGAAGGATGGGTGGCTTGCATATACGCTTGACTATATCTAGAGCGATCGAAGATTTTTCCTTCTCAACTGGCCGACAAATGCATGCAAAGAGTCGACTTCTGTAGCTCAGTAATAGCCAATCAAAAAAAGCTCCATCTAGAGAATCGTCAAAGTCGCCTAATTATGTGGTCTCGAGACATTTGGCGCGTGCTGCAAGGGGCGTCAATTGTCGCAAGCAAGGCACTTGAAGATCAGGCACCAACAGTGATCAATGAGGCTACCCGACTTTCAAAACATGCGTCAGAACTCGTACGCTTACCAAAAGATGTGCTTCGAGCTATGCAATCTCAGCGAAATGAGCCTACGAACTGTGCCAAAACGCATGGAACTCCTCCGCCAATGCAAACATCAGATAAGGAAATCAAGAATGACGCTGCAAACTTATCCAACACATTTCCTGATAATAAGCAATTCAATTATGGAAGCAATTTGCAAGAAGCAGCATATAAAACGGTAGCAGAAATAGAATCTACCACAAAGAAGATTCATAAGCTCTATCCTGCAGCTCCAATTAAAGGCATTATTGAATCAGTAAGCTTGACTGACGGCCTAATATCGAAGCCTAAAAGCGAGCAATCTGAATCGCACGTACCCGCGAATCCTGAAGGTGATTTTATTGGAAAGGAAAGCAACAAAACCCAGCAAAATATCTTGTCCAATGTTATTGATAGTATATCGCACAAAAATACTCCTTCAACTTCGAAATCTGAAGGACAAAACATGACAGCAGAACTACCGTCTTTTGAAACCAGTCATCCAATTTGGAAGGAGCGTCAAGTTCCTTCTTCTCCCCTTTCTCGTATCATTGGCTTTGGTAGTCTAGCTGCCAAGCTTGCGGTTGGAACTGCGACTGAAATTGTCAAAAGCGGGGGCAAATCAGGCGCTTATGGAGCGCTAATGTCGGATGCAAATGTCGAGAAACTTGCTGAAACGTTGTGCACAATGCGTGGCGCAGCACTGAAGCTTGGGCAAATGTTGAGCATACAAGATGAGAACTTGGTACCTTCCAAGCTTGCTGTAGCGCTAGATCGAGTGCGACAAAAGTGAGAGATTACGTGCAACGAAGTGTGTGTCACTTGAAGCTAATAAATTTTGTAGCGCCAATGTCATGCCTAAAGCTCAGCTACATGCACAACTAGAAGCAGAACTTGGGCAATCATGGCTAAGTCATTTCAAAGAATTTGATGACATTCCGATCGCAGCAGCTTCTATTGGACAGGTACTCGCGTGTTGTCAAATGAGCTGAAACTTAGTGACTTATGTTTGAATGATCAAGGTTCATCGAGCTATCCTGACCAGTGGAGACCCTGTTGCAATCAAGGTCCAGTACCCAGGCGTCGCAGAAAGTATCGAAAGCGATTTGACCAACCTCAAACGGCTAGTAACCTATACGAATATTCTCCCACGTGGCCTTTACATTGACGAGATCATCCGGTACGCACTCGACTATACTCTCTGTTGTAAGCTCAGTGCTCTTCTTTGGTAGAGTTGGGAAAGAAGAGCTGGCACTTGAATGTGATTACAAAAGCGAAGCTAAGAATCAAGACTACTTTCGCATGCTGGTCAATCAGTCAGGAATGGAAAATGAGTTTGTGGTTCCGCGAGTGTATCACGATCTCAGTACCTCCCGTGTTCTGACAACGGAGTTGATCTCGGGTATCGCCATCGATAAAGCCTCCCAGCTCTCGCAGACGATACGGAATACCATATCACGAAGAATTCTAGAACTCACAATGCGAGAACTGTTTGACTGGAAGTTCATGCAGACTGATCCAAACTGGAGCAATTTCATGTACGATGGAAAAACAAATAAAATTGGTTTGATCGATTTTGGAGCTGCAAGGGAATATGGTCAAGAGTTCGTGAGAGATTATTTCAACATCGTATGGGCCGCGGCAAATCATGACGAACAAAAGATGCTTCAGCATTCAATCAAGATGAAATTCTTAACGGGAGACGAATCTCAGACAATGTTGCAAGCCCATGTAGCGGCCGGAATGGTTGTTGGCGAGCCTTTCCTGTCCTCTAAACCATTCGACTTCTCACAAAGCCATTTGACCAAGCGACTGGCTCAGCACACAGAAACCTTTGTTCACGGCCGACTGACTCCTCCACCACAGGAAGTCTATTCCTTGCATCGGAAACTTGCTGGGGCATTTCTAATTTGTATCAAATTGAAAGCAGTTATCAAGTGTAGGGATGTATTGGAAAAGATACATGAGAAGTACTACAAGCCTGCGAGCTGAA
The DNA here is from genome assembly GCA_902706625.1 of Albugo laibachii. Classification (NCBI taxonomy): domain Eukaryota; phylum Oomycota; class Peronosporomycetes; order Albuginales; family Albuginaceae; genus Albugo; species Albugo laibachii. The sequence goes on along the minus strand of CACSLJ010000477.1, from coordinate 11,135 downwards.
GGCTTATGTGGATTGATGTCTACAAGTTGATGGTCTCATTTAATTACCATTTTTTCTTTCAAAAATTTTCTTTCTTCACTAACAAATGGAAAAAACGATCTCTACACGCCACAAAATGCCCTTGTAAATCCAAGATATCAAGATGCTGCCAATGAAAGCAGTTCAACTCGTGAAATATGAGCGATATCAGATTGCATAATTTGTCCGTGTTTCTGTTCGCGTGATTATTTTCATACTTGGAAATTTGATGGGCGTATACTTGGAGTTGTTGACCATAAAATTGGGATGTGCCGTCCTCGTTAGACAAGTCCTTCCATAATTCCAGGATGATGCTCAGAAACAGCGATAAATCTTCTCGTACCAACAGGATTTCTGCTATAAATTCTTCATACTCAATACTCTTCCACCCATCACTCGTCAAGGTAGGCACCAATTCATTTGTATTATGGTCAGCGCTGGACTCGTCGCTTTTTAGCATGTAATGCTGTAGACTTCGTGCGGTACTCGTACATCGTCTGGTATGTGGTTTATTTTCATGTTTGTATATAGTCTCCATCGAGTATGGCGATTTAGTTGCTAGCTTTTCTGTTTTGTATTGATTGTAGTCTGTAATGCTTGAAGATTCTACAAACGTGCGTTTACGCTTGCGAACGAACGGAGAAATGCTTTGGGAGGTCACCATTTAGTCCGCAAAAGCTTGCCGATCTCGTTGACGATGGTTGACAATGTCAGACAAAATGAAAATGAACACCCCAAAACTTCTCAGTTCATCATTTCTCAGCAGTTGGTAACAATTATCAGAAATTACAAGCGATAAATTCAGCCTACAACGTGTAACTTTGTGCTCATTGCATTTTGATGCTGTTATTATTCGCTTTGTTTAATTATTTTTGCTGTGATATGATATTTTCTCAACGACAACTTTGGTCACAACTAGCCCTCACAATATCATAATCTTGCAAAATTGATTTGATGCGACTAAAATCTTCCACGACTAGATTCCCAAAAAATTTTCGATTTTTACGGTGGAAATATTCACCCGTGCTCTCTTCCATGCACTTACTTGAGGACAAACATTTCATTATTTCGACAATCTTCCACAAAATTTAGCTAATATTCGACCCTTCCTTTTCAAAAACGAGCCATCGAGGTTGCTGATGGCACTCGTTGCAGGATCTTTTAGCCAAGACAGAAAAGCTTTCGACTCAAGGTGCAGAAAGTTAGAGGTCAAACAGTATGACGAGAATTCACTTGCTGATTGCGACTTCTTGGTGCAGTAATGAATCAAGCGCCCAAGGCCTGGAAATGACAGGATGCGAACCATACGAGAGTGCAAAACCCTTACCTTACGCTGTCAGTATTATAGAAAATACCCCATGTTTTGTAGCATTTTTATGATTTGACCTCGAGTTGATGATTCTGCCGCAATCAGCGCAACCATCTCTCCTCGATGAAGAGTCTTGCTCTTAGTTGAGAATTGTCCAAGTTTTGTGGGCTTGTATCGCAAATAAGTCAATTTCTAGCTCACTTGTAGATTTCAGGCAATCAGCATGCATTTCAATGTCAAACCTCATTTTTGCGACATTTAACGCACGTGCCCTATACAAATGCGTCATTTTGTGGTCAGATAGTATCGATACCGTATGATAGGTACCCCTTCTGTAATATGGAGAATATCCCTGCAATCAGTCAACGTGCCTGATAACAAGCACTTTGGATCAACGTGCTCCAATGGCAAAGTCTGTGCCCTTCAGGGAAATTTTGCTGCGAGAAGAAAAGAACTCTAGAGCTCATCAAAACGTGTACAGCCGAATCAGACTAGAGTAGTACACATGTGCTTGCAAGTCTACTCAGTGACATTCGAGAAAGTCTTCACTGATCTGTAGACCGAACAATGAACGCTAACGACGATGTGTGGTACTTTCAATGCTTCCTTTATTCTGATTATCATTCATTTCGCGTTGAGTATTTTCTACGCGTTAACGATGCCATAACCAAGCTTACATATGCGCTAAATATTGCTGGCAAGCATGTCTTTCGCGACATGAATGTTCAACGATCAGTTGAGAATTCCAATGATACGCATGGATGGGGGGGTAGTTGTTCTGCGACGATAGCACACGCATCACTCGCGACGCCGAATATTTTCAATCTTGCTTTACTTCGTGACTGCTTCCTGTTCACTATTCCATCATATCTAATCGATGCATTTCGAGTATTCGTTGACGATAGTTCGAACCCGGTATTTTCCAAAAACATAAGCTCAACCCAAAGTCAGCCCTACTTCGAAGATTAAGTGTATCACAAACCGACTTGTTCGAAAGTGCGAAGCGTGTTAGTTCATTTGCATCGTAATAAAAAATCGTGTATCGACTTTGACACATGATATTTCATTTCAAAATCAAGCCATTCTGTCAACCGCATAATACCCCGCAGCGCTATGTCGTATTAAGTATTCACATATTCGATTATATGGTCATATCTTCGTGGATTGCACGGAGTAATCATAAAACTGGAAGCTTTCCGCGTGTTACATTTACCTTGGTATCTGCTGAAAGGGATGCGAGCTTTCATAAACTCAAAAAAACTGGAGAGATACACGCATGTTGCTGTCAAAGGCCACGCTATCGATGACGGTTGAAGTAGTACAGTGTTTCACATTATAGAACCAAGTATCAACTTTGATACCGGCATGGAGCGCGTATCAAATCCCAGACGTTCGCTTCCACTTTCTCTAAGAAATACACATAATGCGTGTTTCATGAACGCAGTACTAATTTGCCTCTGCACCTTGATTGAGTATGTCAAACCGCGGCATTTCCCAAGTACAACGATCGAATCACAGGATGGATCAATCCAATTTGTGAAGGCGAGCTTCGAGCTGTTTCAAGCTTTGCTTTCACCTCATGATACCATGGAGAAAGCCTCTTTGCTCGAAAGATTGAGAACTAAGTATTATCAATTTCTGACTACGGCTCACAGGTGTACCCCTCTGATTTCAGAAACACCAGAAAATCAACAGCAACACGATGCAGAGGTAGGAAAACTAAAGCAGTTAAAAGCATCATTTTGATCTCCGGTACGCAGAATTTTCTATCATTTTGGCTATCCCAACACCATGAAGTTGGACGCGGAAAGTATATAGTCCCCTCGAGTGAGTATCCAGCAGATAAGAATCGTTTATCAGGGCTGCTGCAAGTGTATCAAGACAGACTTGAACGGTGTCAAAGTGCGGATCCGGTGGTATACGCTGATGTGTTGAGTATGTAGGTCTGATGTTAGACCCAATACTTTCCAATTTGTAACCACCGGTCTGCAGATACGATTGGAGACATTAAATGGAGGATGGTGCAGCTTGAGAACTGGTCGATTATCACGGATTTATTCACCAGCTATGCTGCATACGGCTCACATTGCGTCGAATGTGGCCATATGTTTTGTTCACACCAGGAAATACGGTAGGCTCCGTGCATATGCTAAGTCTAACCTCAAGCTCGTACCAACACTCATAAGATTAGGATTTTGTCTCTGCATATTTCGGAGTCTTTGCCGTATCAAGATTTACAGCAGTGCCTCGAATCAAATTTTGGCGTCGAGTATTTGGGGAAAGAGAACGAGATGTATTGCGATTTTTGCTGTCATGTTTCGGGTCGGCTTCGGCAAGCTTTGCTACATCGTACCAGTAAAGTGATTGTGATTCAGTTACAACGCTTCAATCAAGCTAAATGGCTTTGGTTCACCTATTCCAAGCGAGTAGATGCCAGAGTCAGCTTTCCTTTTTTAGAGGAAGATTACCTCGACTTGAATGCGGCTCTTTTCGTCCGCAAAAGCGATCATTCCCGATTCTATCAGCTTCTTGCTGTATGCGCGCACTTTGGCGCATCTACAGCCTCTGGTCATTACGTATCATACATTCGGAGTTCCAGTGAAAGAGATAGTACGATAACATGGTTACGATACGATGATGAAAGCATTTCGGGGCTCAGCGACTCTGAATTCAAAGAGGAAACAGAGTCAACGGCATACTTGTTATTTTATATGCGTTTGCATGACAAGTTTAACGTCTAACGGCGAGAGACCGCAAAATCAAGATGCGGAATTGTAGAAGTGATTTCGATGGTAGTAATCCAATATTCCAGAAGCTGCCATTCGGGCAAGTCTACCGAGTATTGGAGTACAGTCAAGTGTGTTGCAGACCTAGAATGGAGTTGGGATTCTGCAACGAGAGAAAAAGAAAATACTTTTTGCATACCTTCTCAGCAGCTGGTCTTGTTGCTAGCTGGTACAGCGGATCTCTTAAGAAATAGAGCAAAAGCGCCATCTAAATCAATTGTGTCAGAAAAAGTAAATTGAATCAATGTAGTCAACACTGCACTTGCCTTTCTTGATGATAGCTCCTGCGCTGCTTTGCAATCCTGTTCTGTATGTTTTTCTAGATTCGACCGTAATGCCGCAATGGAAGCCAGCAGTCTATAAAACGTCGATTTAATATACTTGCAGAGAAAATGACAGTAATGTTTCATACCCGATTATTTCGCAACAAAACGACACGATCGCTGGACTCCAACTCGTATCGTTGTTCATTGAGCGCAAAATGCTAAAGAGAAGCGGTCGAGTGATGTGTAACAATTCCCCCATCATCAAGAGCCTGGGCCGTGTCGTTTTGACAGGTATGGTAGGATTCTTTTGCAAGTACACAGATGATTAAGAAAATTTCTAATAGCAAAAGTGATGTCGAACCTGGACAAGAATTCTTGTACAGGAGCTATCCAATGGATACGTAGAAACCACGTTATCATTCCCTGGTCAGAGCATTGATGTTTAGCAATAGTTTATTGTGATGCCTATTCTGACCTTCAGAAGATGCTTTGACGGGTGCTCGTAAAAATGGCACTCTACTAGCTCGTGGGAGTTCAGTGGTTTTGTACTATGAGACATTCTTTTGTGAGGAAGCACATATTCTAGATGAGTGCCTCAACTTCGTACGTATCCATTTTGCAACAACATATGTGCATTGTGCTCATTCCACAACAGAAGAATTTTGCACACATACTTCAAGCTTTCAATCAAAATAATCTACACGATTCGATTAGGTTGTTCCATGAGAAAATATCAAACATGAGTAATACCATCTTCCATCGAGTCTGATCACTACCATGTTTTCGACACAAAAGGTCCAGCAAGAATTGTGCTTTGCCAATTATTGAAAGCGGTATTCGAACTGCCCGTAGTAATTTGTGTTTCCTGTATTGGCGATGCAGCAGGTCATTCGATCAGCTCCGTAGATGCTCAAGCATGCTACCTCGAAGGTGTATCGATTCCAGAGTTTTGAGCTTGCATTAATATCGACTCATGGTACAAGTGGAGTAGCCCCACGAAGGCATATCCAGCCTCAGTAGAGGTTTCAGATTCGCAAATACGATTCTATTCAACTCAATTGAGCGGATGTATGTAAGCATCAATCAATGCAGCGTACAGGAATGAACTGAGGGGCAACATAAAGCGCGTTTTCCATGTATCGAGCCATCGAAGTATTTTCTAGAACCCAGTTTCGATATTGCTCGAGACATAATCGACATTTCTCAGGAAGCCAAATACTCTTTGGCCTGAAAAATGGCTCATCTTGATCAGACAATGACATGATCTAACGATACGCTGGCTGGATTACTGCCAATGAGAACAGAATGATAATGGGTTATGTCACAGGAATCGACTCGAGTATTGTGCTTACAGATAAACATGACATTGAGCGTTTACAGATGCACCATCGGATAATTGGCAGTCCTATATACCAGCCTGCAGCAAAGCAATTATCGAACCCGTGTGCTCTTCGACTTGGTCTTGAAGAAATTGTGGTTGGGATATTACATCACTTCATGCGCTTACGATGTCGTCAGTGTGGATGTGAGCATGGCAAGACGAATGATAGATGCTTTGAATCTCAAGAGGGCGCCTCTGGAGGCAGTACCAGTCACGTGTTGATACAGACAGATTGTCAAGTAATCTTCATTTTCGAAAATATCCTAGAAATGTCGATGGAGAGAAAACAAGACGCTTGCATTGTAGAATCACTTCATCATAGACGAGACGAGTGGGAAGCAGTTCGATTACGAAGTAGCGTCTTTGCAGACTTATGGGAGAAAGAATACTTCGTAGCGTTTGGTTCCAAATTTGGCGCTGATTACATTACTTATAAAGGTACGCCAACTCTATTCAAAGAAAATGAAGTTGAACAACCTTTCCGCAGAAAATCCACGATGCGGTCGTCCACATGCAGTTGCGATGGTACTGGTGATGGACTATGAAGATCCTTTTGATATACTTCATGTCGCGTCGCATTGCCGGATTGGCAAGAAGGTCCAGAAACGTGTCTATTTTGCTTCTCGGACTCCAGAGAATATAATCACTTATATCGCGTTGGAGCATGTTCTGTTCGCTCCGGTTAAACGATAACATAACTCCTCGAACTTTTGATTTTGAAGCTCATCATTCCAAGATTTCATTGTTCTGCAATTCTCACTCAGCACCACGCAAAGTTGCCTGGACAGAATTCGTCATATCATTGATTCGAAGAATGCGAGCTATTTGGCTTAAACATGTAGCATTCTCTGGAATGCGGTTCTCCCGTAAGTCGAGTGACATTATTTCCGTATTTTTCTCTAATGCAAGGAGCAAAGTCTCCCCGTCTTGTTCTCTCAGCGAATTGCCACTCAAATCGATCGACCGCAGGGTGCACTTTGAATTAGCAATGACAGTAGCTAGAGACCTGGTGCTTTCTTCACCCAGCTCATTGTTGCTCAAATTCAAGATCTTGATGGAGCTATGCCTGATCAAACCTTGTATTAGCCTGTTTCCACCTTTATCCGTGAGACGATTCAGCCGCAAATTCAGTTCACATAGACTGGTATTTTGTTCTAGACCCTGACCAAGAAATTCTCCTCCTGATGCAGAGATGTGATTGTCATACAGTTCCAAGCACGTAAGCATACTATCGGCTCCTAGCAATTTCGCCAGAACACGGGCTCCGTCATCTCCGATATTGTTATGTGATAGATTCAGCAGAGTGACCGTTCTATTGTTCATCAATCCCGCCATGATAATCCGCAATAAGTCATCATTGAGCAAGTTGTTTGTGAGGAGAAGCGTTGTCAATGTAGCTGTCGATTTGACAAAGTGTGAAAGGCTCTTTGCATCCGAGATTTTCATTCCGAATAGCATGCGATCATATTTCATTCCAACTTTTTGAGCACCAAACGCTACACAAAGACGTGTGAGATTGGTGAGACGTCCGCATACTTCATTCAAATCCAAGTGCGAGAGTAATTGCTCAACCTCTAAAGAAAATATATAATTCTGCATGATTTCGGTTGTGCTCAGAAGGAACTTGAAGTCGCCCACTTGTGCGTCAAAATTTTCCAGCATATGCTGCAAAAATTTCTCTGAATAGAGCTGTTTCCAGCTCTGGCCGTGGTGAACGATGGAAGCATTTTTACTCCAAATACTTTGAGACATACATCGCCGTTTCCAGTACCTTTGGTCTGCGACATACCTTACAGCAACTCTGATATCCAGATCAAGAGGTAAACGGACTAATAGCTGTGGCATGAATCTTCTATCAAAGCTGTGAGCTTGTGGAAGAGATTCAAAATTCGCGGATACCACACCGATGCATAATGAAACGAGAGTTGGGACTTGGTCATTGTGTACACCACGCAGCGAGTTTGATTTTGAGTCGGCAATAGACGTAAAGACACGTGTGCGGTAACTTTGGATCTGATCAGAAAGAGCGCAGTTAGAGGTTGTCGCACCAATACTTGTTGCCTTCAGCATTTTGATTTCTGGATGTGCGACCTATAAATAAAACTTCTGCACGCCGAAACGAATCAAATCCAAAGCCGCATATTTTATTTGAGTACCAATGCCTTCTTACAGTAAATACAGTCCGTTCCAAGGTCATAGCGTGCCAAAGATCATTGACCTCTTCCCGAAGAAGCTTTCATGTGGTAGCTAGTTGACTTAATTTTCAGTATAAGTGGTATAAAAATTAATTTCTATACCTTGATATTTACAATGAAATAAGCCGTCCACCTGATTATCCGATCGGTTCCACAATATTTTGAACCCACACTTCGTGGGCTTCGTCTCTGACACAATCATATTCATATTCATATTCAGTGCAGTACTGCAGCTACTCAGAATATCTCCTTGATGCGTATGTACTCATTACAGCGCTTTTATCGTAATGAGAGAAACAAGTATACCAATTCCTCCTACCATATAGGCTCGTCCACCCGAGCTTTCAGGATTCCGAGCTTGTATGTTTCATTGTATCACTTTCGGATCCAGATCGCATTGAACTCGGCTGAAACCTTCACTGAGCTGCTTGTGCGTGTTCAAGCCTGAAAAATGTACCGTGGTGTGCAGAGCCATCTCGATAGTTTGAGGTGCAGCAATGTGCTTCGTTGTTTCCATACGACTGCTTTACTGCTCTTGATTTCCAAATAACCCACTAGATCATCCAGCCTCGTCCTTTGTTGAACCCTCCTAGTGACATGATTGCACGTCAACATGTTACACGAGCTGCACAGTTGATATTGCATCAGTCTCGAGAATTCTTTCTGAGCAAAAGTAGCAAGTAGGGAGTCGTATGATTTCACGAAACCTTGACAAATTGATCGCAACTAGGTTCCGCTGACGTCCAGAGCTGAACCGCCGAAAGTTTTCCTGAATCTCGCACTTTTTTACCCTTACAATCGATACTGCTCAATCTAAATATTAGTTCTGCATTTGCTAAGTCCTTCTGTAATAATGCCCTATGCTTTGTGCAAGGAACCCGAATGAAGACTTCGGCATCGAAGTTGCAACTTGCCTGATTGCGCCGTTTTGACACATTGCGCACCGTAATGTTCTACAATTTCTAATGTCCACGACAGCTGAGATACAACGTATGCTTGAGAGATAAAAATGAGCTACAACAATTGTCATTCGATGTTGTGGGCTTATCGTTATCGACTTCGAAAGTAGGCTCCTTTCTTCTTTTGACTTCATACATTGTTTTTGCTCGATATCGAATGAAGTGGACAGGTTGCCTACTGATTGCAAATCGGACACATTTTGGGCTGCTGGTTGTGTCGGTATATTGTGCGCACACGTGGGAGAAAAAAGGGAGGATACGTCTCTTAAAATCGGTAACGACATGCTTGCACTCGAGCAAATCTTGACTGCTTTTGTCAGATCTTTTGTACCCGTTTGAAAATGTTTCCTACTCAACTACGCCCATGACTCCGAATCCCCCGCAATCGTTGGACATTTGGGCGACACTAGTCGAGCGATCCCGCCTCACTGCGGTGCTGCTGAACTTGTTCTTGCAAGTAGAAAGGAAGTTTTATGCAGCTTCTGCTGGCTGGCTAACTGCAGTGGCGTGCGGTGGGACCTTTGGCAGCACGACGTTCAGGAATTTGGCCGCACTCGCGGAAATAATGGTCACTTGACCGCTGAAATCGTCCCACACGAGTCGGATTGGCTCGTTGGGGCCGCTCTTCCACCGAAGCGGAACATCATGAACTCGAACGATAGCCCACCGTTTCACCAACCTGTAGCACAGTCGGAAATAAGTTAGTTTCATAAATATGTAAATGAAAAAAACTCAAAACAATAAAGTACACTGCTTACCTTTTGAATTGGTGTGAATCGACAGCGCAACGAACGATACCGGGAAATTAGGAATCGCAGAACGCAAGGAAATAGTAGCAGGCCACATGCGATCGCCCAGTAATCGCCGATAATTGAGGTTTCCTTTGATCAGGACAAGACTCACTTTTGATGACGAGAACTGCTCTAAAACGATTGTGGGCACTTCGTAAAAAAAGTGGTACTGATTTCAGCAATATTTGGACGCACAAGCAACTTGCTCTCATCGATATACTCTGGTAGTCGATGGCCCCGACGCTAGATGCTCTCTTTACGATCTGATCTCTGTATTTTCTGTATGTGCTCAAGTACAGGGTTGGGATGGCATCAGAAATATACATTGGATTCAGCTTGGTATGGAACAAAACGGCGGAACAAGCGAGCTATGCAGAGAGACGAGAAATGGTAAAGCAGCAAGAATGTGCACATGAATTTAACATACTTTGCTGGGGAAGTAGTCTGCAAGCACAAGGTCCATAAGAGTTCCGTGCCACAATTATCATTGATAAAGGGGATCTTTTTCTTTTCCAATATCCCAGTAACCCAAATGAATATCGGATTAAATGGGATAGGTAAAGCTCAGCAAGGAACCACGGGAGACCCAGCCAAATGTTATCTTCATGCTCGATAATATCCCTGAAGTAAACATCTCCTTTCTGAGTGAGATTCTGCACGATCATCCGTGCAAGTGAATTTGCATCTCACCTGTCAATTGGATGAGCGATTGACACTGGTTGGATGACAGACGCGATCGATTACTATCAAATACACGTTTGACCAATTCAGGAAGTCTTCTACGGAAGGAATCGTGAGCAATGAAGCATTTACGAGTGGTCCAGATCAACTCATATTCCTGCAATAGACTATGCGCTCATGTTCACGCTTATAGTCAGCACCGAGGTGTCTCTATTCGAGCTTGTTGGCAAAATAAGCAAGAACTGAATGCGCTGTGTGATAATCACCCTACCTACATGGGATTTGGGCACTTTTTTTCAAAGTTCTCATCCGCGGAAGACCCGGTGCGACAAGCGGACATTGAAAAAGTATTGATGCGTAATGAATTGAGATTATGGGCTCGTAGTCCGCCTGTAATCGTATCAGAGCGCAATAGTCAAAAATTCCATGAGTGCAACATATATGGTGCTTTGGATACATAAACGAATAAAGATCAAAGCATGCATTTCGAAGCAGAAGAAAAGTATGGGGAAACTATTGTGGCAGATTCACAGCGACTCGTTGCGTTTCCGGATGTCGTGGATGCCCTCCTGCCTTTAGTATTGCAAATGCAATGGCGAGTTGTGTATATGGTGATGATGCATGACGTGAATACTATTGACCCATGCCATCTTGTGTATCTGGCTTGGATTGTTGCTTCTAAAACTTATTATCAGCCGTACCCAGCTTCTGGGAAACTTGTCGATGCAATCTCGACGCGTCCTGTGAGA
>CACSLJ010000476.1:0-14430 GCA_902706625.1 Albugo laibachii | reverse complement strand
ATCGTTTTGGAAGGGGTATTATTTTTTGACGATGTAACATATTGGGAGAAATATCTGTAGTGTGATTATGCCTACCGTATTTCTTTCGCTGAAGACCACCTGCAATTGGTTTTTGATGCAACATATCGATATGCTGTACGATGCCCATTTTGACAAGCTGTATGATAGACCTATCAGCTCCAGGCTCTCTATAATGCCATCAATTAGTTCTGCATCAAACTGTCATAAAACCCGTGATGATGGCAAGTATCCTCCTATTTGCATTCGATTAAATAAAATCGCATGTTCGAAGACCGTAGTCCACGTTGACGACTCCATGATGTTACCTGGTGAATATTGACGAAAGTCCAAAATTCTGAACAACCTTGATCCACAAGATAGATACTTCCACTGGAAATCTGAGATGCTTCTCTTGACTTGGCGCTTCTCGTGGAATCTACAGAAATCGCCCTACGTGGACTGGTTATTTGTGCATATTTAAGCGGGATGCATACTCTGCCGAATAACAATAACTTACCAACGATTTGAATCATTTGAAAAAACTCAATCAGTGCGAGCTGATTTGTTGGAGCATGCGGTGTCAGAAGTCGGTATCATCGCATAGGCTGCTTTTATAGGTTATATTTGGCCCATGTGCCAGGTCAACTCATCAATCTTGCCAATAAAAAGAGGGTGTAGCTTTAGTGGCTAAAGCAGAATCTACTTGATGTTGGCATCCAGAGGTACAATCCATATTCATTGACCCCGAATGCAATGATGGTTTTCTGCTACTGTTGCCATTAGCATTACGTCTTCTATTTGTGTGCCGCGATTGACGCATGTGGTTTGACCCAGTAAAAGACCGCTAAGCTAGTAGCATAATAAATCAGAGAACACACAGACGATGATTATTTCATTCAAGCTCATTATAACATTCAAAGGGTGTGTTCGAACGCTATCGATTAGAAAGCTAGTGATACTGCACATTGTATCTGTGTACATACGATGTCTCCTTGTCCTGATCTGGGCTATTTTGTTGTTAACTTCGTCGTAAGGTCTGTATGGCATCAAGACTCTTTCCCAATGCAATACACTCGTTCTTGAGTTTCGATAAGCGACTCGAGGTTTGACTTTGGACATCCCCAGGCACACGAGATGCATAATGTGGTTGATTTATTTGCGATGTGAGCTGATCGATGGTCGCCTTGCACTTTATAAGTCTTTTTTCGAGACGTTGCGCTTCGGCGGCTACACGATCCAAAATATCTCTGCTTTCTGGCACAGGCATCACAACTGAAAGAACAAAACATAAGCAAGCTTTTGGTACTGATATATATCCTACCTTGGCACTTGTTCGTGACATTGTAGGTCAAGATGGCTTCGCTGCTAACGGGTTTCTCAGTGTCCATTTTGAAGTGAATGACCACCTTTGCCTGTAATTCAATGCTTCTTTTGTACTCGTACAGCAATTGTAGCATTTCTTGATCTTTGCACAATAGAAATACATCCCTTGCGAAAAGCAATAATCGAATTATCACGTGAATGGGTTCACTCAATGAACTTACATGTGTTTTGTCTCCATGCCGGTCACCTTCTTCATAGTTTGGCATAATGAGCGGAGCCCACGCAATACGTCGAGCACAATCTATCACATTTTGTGAGAATGGGTTCAAGAAGTAGCCAAGAATGCACCTCAAAGCTATTCTCAGCTCTGACGTCAATCCAAAATTTGGTATTTTCTTTTGTCGGATATGAAGCCGAAAGAATGGAACTCAAATCGCTTGTTTCTGAAGTTTTGTACATCTTCAGACGTTGCCTAGAATGACAACATGACCTTAAGGAACTTCTACTTCGAAGTGTCGTACCATAATTCCTCTGTCAGGAATGGTGCAAACGGATGTAAAAGTCGCATTGAACATTCCAAGCATTCTAAAAGAGTTGCCGAAGCACATTGTTTCCGCTTCTGTACGTCGCATGGCAACGCAGCCGAATTGGTATGATTCCCATTAAAAACTGCTTTGCTGAATTCAATATAAACGTCGCATAGATCTTGAACGAAGAATTGTTGGATTGCTGCAACGCTCACGGAAAAGCGGTTTGTTGAGAGTCCCAAATTGCATGCTTCCACACTACGAGCCTACACCTCCCGTGCATCAGAACGATCAATCTCGAGCATACCATGGAGAGCACGCACTAGTTTACTCAGAATCCATCGATCGATGAGGGTCATTTGATCACCCAGGTTTTCAAGGGCGATATTATAGGGCCTACATTGATTGTTCGCTGCTAACAGAGGAAGAGCAAATCGGACTGCGTTCCATATCTTGTTGCAAATATGGCGATACGATATCACGCGATTGACATCCATGTTGATTTGACGACCTAATATGCGGAAGTTTACTTGTACCAGCATCAAATACAATCATTTCATGTTCAACCTTGCTGTAAATATGAGGTTAGCGTCAGACGTAATGCGTCAGTTCCACACTGCGGAAGTCCGTTTGGAAATTCTTCACGTATAGCTTTCTCAGCAGACTGACGCTCTTGTTCGAGGAGATTCCCTTGCTATCGGATAAGAATGGTGTCAGCATCCATTGGTTTCTTCGCGCTGATATTCGTACCTTCACTTCATCGAGCAAACGTTCTAATGTAGCTCCATGTATGACATGCAACGGATCCATCACATTTCCTAAACTTTTCGACATTTTCCGACCAGTCTTATCTCGTACCATTGGATGAAGAAGAATTTTGTCAAATGGAACCGTACCCGAAAGCTGATGGACGTAGATGAGAAAATCACAAACACTGGTGTCATGTTTAATACCTCTTCGCAGAGCATCATCATCCTCCCGACCCAGAAGAAAAGAATATCGGATCCTGTTTCCATCAAAGATAATGGATATTGTCCCTACTTCCCCCGTCAGTTTCAACACTTCCGCCTTGTAAGCGATGATTTAAGACACTGGCACTTACATCCGAAGTAAGTGGAAGCAATGCCGAGCTGAACCAAGTATCTAATACGTCTTCATCCTGGATGAGATCAGCTTCGACAAAGGTTTGCTTGTATCGCTTCTCGGCTTGGGCAAGAGCTTCGCCAATCGATTCCGCTACGATCCATGTGTCATTATTGTCAACGCAAGATAATTTCTCGCTTTGGAGACGATAAGCAGGAATGCGATGACCCCACCAAAGCTGCCGGCTAACACACCAGTCTTGAGCATTATCGAAAAAGTGAAACCACGTGCTCTTGTGATGATTAGGTTCTATCTGAACAATTTCTTCACGGACATTCCGTGAAGCTTTCAGAGCCATCGCATGTGCGCTCACAAACCATTGCGGCATCAATAATGGCTCGATCAAATCACCAGACCTGGAGCATACCCGTACAGTGGATGGATGACTCAACTACTTGCAAAGTGTGATCAAGTCAATGCAGAGCCCATAAGACGACTCTACCTTGCCGACATATAGACTCATCCGTTTAAGATCCTCAACAATTAGAGTGCGAGCCTGAAAACGATCCAAGCCGAGGTATTTGGAAGGAACTTGGCCGCACATGATTCCTCTTTGGTCCAAAACAGGTTGTTCCGGTAATTTATGACGCAGACCGCACTCGAAGTCTTTTGCGTCATGTGAAGGAGTTACTTTGACCACACCTGATCATGAGGAATACTGATAGTAGCGTATACAGCCTCAGAATGCGACGGTGCTAACCTGTGCCAAATTCCATATTGACAAGCTCATCATCAAGCACAATTGGAACGCGGGCTTTCGTAAACGGGTGAATGACGTGGCCATTATGGAAGGCGTCATATCGAGCATCTTGTGGATGAATAGCTACCGCCACATCGCCGAAAAGGGTTTCTGGTCGAGTCGTATCAACTTCGAGATATGTTCCAAAAGAATCAGCGATCTAGAGTAACGATGCCGTTGATATCACCAAGCTGCCATTTTACATAAGAATTTTGCTCCAACCTCATATCGAATGCGATGTATGATACCACATTCCACCGGGGTCGCGGATCCTGGAAAGCGTATTTTAGTTGGCTTTTCAATGATTTTCGGTTCGACCTCAATATCTGATAAAGCTGTATTCAGAAAAGGACACCTAGAATGATTCTTAGTGGTTTGGCATACAATGGTTTTCGCACAGTGAATACCAGTTGATCATTTTTCTCTGTCTGAATATTAATCCTTTCTCATACAGATGTATAAATGCTTTTTTGACAGCGTCAGAGCTAGTAGAAATGAAGGTTTGAGAAATCGAAGCACATCCGTTGCATAGACCGTACCGCTTTTTGTCCAGAGTGGAGTATAATTTTTCTCTGTCTAGGCTTGCTCCTAGCTGCTCCATTTGATCGAGTATACGAGTGCCGAATCGCTTCTTCCAAGCCCAAACTCTCTCAATAAATTCTTCTCTTCCCAACTCATGCCGTGTCATATTTTCTTTCAATAGATGACGTTCCACAACACTTTGTGTTGCAATTCCAGCATGATCAAGACCGGGGATCCACGATACGTTCCTTCCTTGCATGTGATGCCATCGTACTAAAGCATCCTGTATCGTTATCGTGAGTGCGTGGCCAATATGCAGGGATCCAGTAATGTTGGGAGGTGGAAGTAGCATTGTAAAGGACATTTTTGACGTGTTTTGCTTGCTCGAATGACTCAGCTCTTCCTGCCAAAATTGTGTCCACCCAGTTTCTACAGCCTTTGGATCATAGCTCGCTGCAAGAGGCCTCTTCCTCAATCTTTCATGCAAAGCATCAGGCAATGAAAACAAAGATCGATGAAAACGTTTTGGTTCATTTCGTCGCCAGCATGTAGCTCGTCGACACCACTGCATTTAGTCCGCACTTAGGTCCGTACTTACGCTGTCTTCATGCCGCAGGCGAAGATGCGTTACGATTGTAGTTGCGCATAGCTATCCGAGAAATGGCAGTAAGCCATTGAATGCAGAATTACGCAACCTAGTGCAATGCTGATAATGGGTTGATCTGATATAATGTATCCGCTCAAAGTAATACGATAAGCATGGCCAGGACACTCACACATGGCATCCGCATCGATTTTGATCAGCGTTCACTTTCTTTATCTCCGGAGCACGACAGGTCTAACCATATAGGCTCAAGTAATATAGCACAACATTGATTGTATTTAAAAAGCAATAGGAGAATGTGCGACCTCTTGCCCTCCAAATTCGTATGAACGAAATCAAAAAACTTGAAGAAGCCGTGTCAGAGTTGCGAACGAAAGCTTTAAGGATTGGTTAAGACTCAGATTGTCCACTGGCCATCGTTCCATTCTCATTCATCTTAGTACAGTACATTCCAGCACCGTGGTAACAATGACGAAGAGACCGATGCCGCCTGCTCAACATGACTGCTTACGTCCTGCTATGAAAGGGATGTATTATCCAATCGCTCAAGGGATTCCATCGTCAACAGGTTTTCTTTTGCAAGGTGCATTGTTCTTTGTAGCGGAGAAGTCTCTAGCTACTTATTCAAGATCTACCAGTAAAAAAAGGCCTGGCAGGGCGTGGGAAAATAGACGATTTGAGCTGCTGGAGCAAGTCGTGTGCTGCTTAGGAGGCTCAAACGTGCTTCCGTACAGTGAAGTATAGAAAGAGAGAGAACGACTATTTCTCTAGGCCTGAGAAAAAGCCCACCTGGGCAAATTCACGCTAATGGACTTGATGAAATGTACGGAATTTCGATCGTGCAGTTTGTGTTGCCATACAGTTCATGCATACGAAGGAGATTCAAGTTCTGGATACCATATGAGTCAGAAGGTCTACTGGTTGTAGTTGTGAAGGATACAGCTTACGTGAAGAAACGGGGATTCCTTCTTGTTTGCCTGTGAAATCTCGATCTATTGATGCATCGAATCGCTATTAAAATGTGTAAACGTGGGAGGTTATTGATCTTGACTTGATTGACGGGAGCATTTGGGTATCAAGCATGACCATTCTCTGTACGAAAATTGAATGCAGAAAGATCCTTCTCCATCGGCAAATCAATAAATGCACATAGATACTTGATAAAGTTCTCTACCATCAGAATGGATACATGTCGAAACATATGCAGTAATGTTTCCCGTCAACAATGTGCCATCACTTTGTGTCGATAAATAAGGGCTACTATTGATAAACGGAATCTGTACACTTTTATTTGTAATCTAGAATAATACCCTCGTCCTATCGACATTTGGAGTTAGCGATTGACAATTATAGGCAGTCAATATCACTCTTATAATCCGCATACGTACAACGTGGCGGATCATTGTGTCATTTGTTGTAATTAACAGTCGAGAACATCTAGCAGTTACATAACCACAGGCAGTCAAAAGCATTCACATGAGCGTTGCCCGAGATGATGCGACTTGTGAATCCGTAAAGGACAAAAGAGATGTCCGTTGCAAGTTCCATATTCCCAAAATCTCTGAAAGTCAAAATATCGTGGATTTCGCCAAGATTTACTCGAAACATTCGGGAGAAAAAATATGGGAAAATCTACCGCAATTATCAAAAGAACTGATGGCAATTACAGCGGAATACAAAAAGAAAAGGGAGAGCTGCAAATCACAAAACGATTTTGCTGTTTGTCATGACGAAGTCGAGTCGTTCATATCTTGTGCTGAGAATGCATTCGACCAGATTGCTGTGAAAGGCATTTCTCAAAGCTTGAAAGGAGGGATGTCTCCACTCTCTGATTTTCCTACAGCTAAGGGAAAACCAATGCGAAGATTCACATCTCTTCTTGTTTCACCGTTTGAAGATGTCATTCGTCGTGCTGACTTGGAGGAATCAAGGCGACGATCACTGCAATCATTGGCGGTGGATGACTCTAAAAGCATCCGAGAGAACGCAATGTATGACAAAGTCGAACAGATTCCCTGGGAACACATGATAATATGGGGGAAAAAGACGAATTTTTATCCGGAGAGCTCAACTCGTTGCATTGAAGAGCATGAAGATGAACAAGACATTTCCGACAATGTTGGTAACATGAAAGCAGATTTTACGCTCAATTCAGAGAATCGCTCCGATGGAAAGAATACGGTGAAACTGAAGAAAAAAGAAGATCAATCGATTGTTTATGTACCCAATCCAGCTGAAATCGAAAGTGATTTTGATATGACAAAACCAAGACATTATAGATGGGAACTCGAAGATGAAAAGTTCAAGTCATCAGAAGCACTTCGTAGTGATTCTGTATCATCAAATGCTCCTTTGGGACATCCTGTTACCTCTGAACCATTGCCTGCTGAGATAGAAGCTCCAAATCGAGTCATCCTGTCTCTACCTTGTCCTCTGAATCAAGAATTGGAAAGTGGCACTTGGTTGGACGCTATAGGATGGAATTGCACTCAAGAAATGCCAGAAACTAAACTGGTGCTAGACGACAACGATACGAATATCATACTGTCAGTACCGGAGACGGAAGATATTCGTCCAACATTACGAATTCCAGAGCGAAAACTGGGTGCTGCTGAGCAACGACTCGAGCAACTGGACAAACAACGGCGGGAGAAGAAACAACGTATCGATGAAGTGATGGGCAATTTGGAATTTGGGGAAGAGACTGCCGAAGGACGACTTGGTACGGATGGTACGGGCAAGAAAAACAAAGAAACACGTATCATTAAAAATATCGGACACGTTCATCATTCACTTCCCGCAATCAAACTTACTATGACAAAACCAGAATTACCAAAATCAAAGCTGCGGGAGTTCCATCGACCACGAGGAAAATTTAAAATTAATGAACGCTTGCTGTTTACAAGATCACCAAAGGTTGCGATGCCACAAAAAATAGAGAAGAATGCGATGGTCGTTACACAGATAAAGAAGAGCTCTGATCTGAATCCGACAGCTGGAGGAAAGCTTATCATGGTTGAGTATACAGAGCAGAACCCACCAATACTCTCGAATCCAGGCATGGCTTCTCGCGTACTACATTACTGGCGACCACCAGAAGATGATGATGACCACGTTTTGGGGAAGAAAAAGTCGAAGAAAGCAAAGCCCAAGCCACCAGAGATGCCCATGGGTCAGGTCATAACACTAGGCGACCATGATGAATCTCCATTTGTGGGTGATATACCTCCAGGCCGGGTAGTGACTTCGTTAAACTCAAAATTGTACAAAATCCCTATATTTCGACATAAGGCGGTTGTTCCATTTGCCACCAATGCTTCCGCTCGAGAAGCAGGGAATTATGTCTTGTTCTTGTTATGTCGCTCGATATCCAAGCACAAGAAAGGCTCCTCCATGGATCCGTCTTCCTCTGGAATTGGGGCAAAATCGACAATTTATATCATGGAATTGCCGGAGCTCTACGTTGCAGGCCAAATTGAGCCTCAACTCGAAGTTCCTGCACCAAATTCACGGAGTGCCAATGATTTTATTCGACCATATATGTCCTTCCATATCCTTCGTCTTTTCAAAAAAGCTAGTGATGGAGAACGATTGAAAATCGAAGATGTCGCTCGAGCTTTCCCGAACCAATCAGGCACTGCAATCCGCAAGCGAATGAAAGAAGTTGCAACGTTTGAAAGAGGTGGCAATGATTCCGGTTGGTGGAAGAAGAAAGCAGCGAATCAATTAACCAGTGAAGAAGAGATACGCTCCAGCATACCACCAGAAAATGTCTGTTTGTATGAGAGTATGATGGCTGGCCATCGTCGTTTATCAGACATTGGGTTAACAAAATTATTCTCCCCGTCGGGCGTCAACAGCGCAATCAATCTCATGCTGAAGCGACTTGAATTACGTAGACAAGCACTGACGACAAAATTCATCGATTCATTGGTTGTGGATCGAGTATCTGCTCGTGAGAAGGCTCAGAAAGAACTCTGGCAATCCGATCCAATGATTCGAAAACTGGAAAAAGATATACAGATTGCTAGATACATCAACGAACAATTGCAAATCACCCCCTGGAATCTGACGAATAATTATGTGGAATGCCATTTACAAGGAAAAGGCTCGGGGATGTTGCAACTTGGCGGTATTGGGGACCCAACTGGACGGGGTGAAGGATTCAGTTTTGTGAGAGTTCCTCAGTCACGGGCCAAGAAAAAGGATGGGGAAGATGGAAACGACACCGGTGGTACCGCTCCGAGCGCGGATTCTGCTGCTGTACAAAAAGCAGTTGCTGCTGTAACGGGTACAACTGCAGATTTGAGAAAGCTGAAGATGAAAGAAGCTGGAGATGTGCTACGAAATCTCGGTTTAGCAGAAGCGGACATCAAGAAACTACGCCGATGGGATCGTATTCATATGGTTCGAGAGCTTAGTAGTCGCGCTACTGCTCACGGTGTAGCTGGTACCTTAAGCAAATTTGCTCGTGGTGCTCGCAAATCGCTATCTGCACAACAGCAAGAATACCGGAAAAAGTGTGATGTCATTTACGAACGTCAGATGGATGTTTTGAGCGCATCACGTGTGACATTTTCTTCTGACGAGGAGGAGGGAGATGATTTGGACCTGTCAGATTTCGATGATTTTGAAAAAGAAGTGGAGGCCGGCATTCTTGGAGGTGGAGATGCAGAAAAGATGGTAAGACGAGGACCAGAAAAACTGTTCCTTAAAGGCGGTGGTGGTCTCAATCGGACAAGAGAAGCGTTGGCTGAGCGTGAAGATATCGTACAACTTCGTCGCTTGATGGAAGAAATGAAAGAAGATGGTGGTGGTGGAGGGGCTTCTACCACAACCAGCGATGTACCACGCCCCGATGTTGACATGAATAACCTTCGTAATGAATTACGAGCAAATGAGATACGTGACGAAGGCACAATCGCACCATCAAAAACCCATTTAGCTGGATCGCGAGCAGAATCGGTGATTTCTTCGGCTGTAGCAACGCCAACAGATCACCTATCACGCTCTTCCTCACCACAACATGCTAATAACACTATCGAGTCGAAGAAAAATGCACTTGGCACAGGAGGCCATGTTCCCGGGCGCAAAGTTCTGAAACGAGTCACTCGCGTGGTTGAAGAAGATGGAACCGAACGAACTCGTATCGAGTTTGTTATCGACGAGAAACAAATCGCTCGATTTAAAGCTTTACAGCAAAGAAAAGAACGTCTACAAAATGTCGAAGAGCGTAATCAGCTTCGGAAACGAAAGCGAATGCTGGCACTGGAAGGTGACCCAACGAATCAGAATCTACTCAACAAAGCGAAGAAGCGAAAACAATTGCAGGAAGAACTGAAACAATTACAAAAGACGGAAGAAGAGAACAAAGGATATCAAGAATTGCTACGAAAACAAGGCGAAGAAGAAGCGCTCAGTCAATTAGCAAACTCAGCAGCTCAACTGAAAGGAGTCATTCGCTGTACACAATGTGGCCAAGTAGGTCACATGCGCACGAATCGAAGCTGTCCGCTGTACATGGCAGACGAAACACGGATCAAAATTAGTGCAGCAACAAGTAATTCGGCTGAACGAAAAGCTGACGGTGATGGTGGAGGCACACCCAACTCTCTGGAAGAAAATCCTCTACGACTTCGAGTCAAAAGCTCCGCAGCGATACTAGAAGATCTCGACATGAAACCATCCAAAATCACTGTCAATCTATCTGAGCTTCGAGAAGGAGCACGAAAACACCAAATCGAAAAGAAAAGAAGACGAATGCAAGAAGTCAAAGAGCAAGCTGAGATATACAAACGACCGTATATGAACCCAATGGTGAAGCAGAGCCGATCACGAATGCCTGTGACGCACTTGAATGGGAATTTAGAACTTGTCATCCAAGAATTGCTCGAAATGGATGAAAGCGAGTTATTCCGTACCCCTGTGGATGGGGCTGTTGTCAAGGACTACTACCATGTGATCAAGCACCCTATGGACCTGACGACAATGAAGACGAAAATACAGAATACAGAGTACCTTTCTATCCGTGATTTCATCAAAGACCTGGAATTAGTGGTGAACAACTCGAAAGCGTATAATGGTGACGCAAGTCGATCTCTGATAACTGCAAATGCGGTGAAATTGCTCAAGCGTGCTCAAGAAAAGTTGAAGAATATCAATGCCGAAGGCGGAATGCCACCTAGCAGCACGCTTGCAGAAAAGGCTGGGTAGCTTCAAATTCTGAGTATAAATTGTGCTTCGTCATTTATGACGAGCGCGAGAAGCACCAACTGTAAAGCACACAATGGATGCGCCAATCAGAGCGATACCAAGCGGCTGCCGATATGCAAAGAACAAGTCTTCGCATCTAGACACAACTGAGCTCTTCTTCGTTGGTGGAATGCGTCCACGCGTATTGGCATTGTTCCCTCTCGTACCAGCAAATCCCAGATCCTCAATGTCCCTCGCGATATCATTCTTGCTAGGAGTTGCGTGTTGTGAAGTTGTTTTCAATGCCAGCTGACCACATGCGCCTTCGATATCCATTCCGTGATTCTCACGCACGGTGGCTTTGAGATTGTAATCTTGGCGTAGAATACTTTGGAAATTTCGAATGTCCTGATCACTTGGTGAAGAGAATTGAGCATCAACATCGGTGGTATTGTATGGGATCAGATTGATATGCACGGAACGATCTTGCAAGAGTTTCCCCAGTAAATGGGCTGTTTCTATCGAATCATTGATTCCCTTCAGCATGCAGTATTCTATCAGTACCACGCGGTGTTCTCTATCGGAAGTTTCGATCGAATTACAAAACGCAACACATAGCATGGAGTCGTTGTATTCTCACCTGGATGCTAAATGGTCATCAATCGCCTGCATCAACTTTTCAAGCGGGAATGCCTTCGATGACGGTACAATTTGAGAACGTAATTCCTGTGTTGGTGCGTGCAATGAAAGTGCTAATCGAACAAGAGGAACATCCTACATACAAGCGATGAGACCATCTTGAATCATACAAAAGAGTTGCATCTGATTACTCTGTTCAATTGCTGAATACGGTGGATGACTCCAACCGTCGATAATGTCACATGCTTCGGGGCAAGCCCAAAGACGCTTGTCATCGCTTTAATGGCCGCAATCACCTCGTCATAGTTTTGCAGAGGCTCCCCCATACCCATAAATACAACATTTCGAATCCTTGCGAATGTATTCGCGAAAGCAAGTTGCTCCAGAATCTCACCACTACAGAGATCCGCAATAATTCCCATTGTTCCCGTTGCACAAAAGGTACATCCCATCTGACATCCAACTTGCGATGAGACGCACAGCATATTTCGACCTTTGTGCTTCATTATTACAGATTCGACGCCGTGTCCATCCTGTGTCTTGAAAAGCAATTTGATTGTTCCATCCTTGGAAATCTGTTTTTCCGACAAAGAAAGTGTACACACTGTGAAGTTCTCGCGTAGGGATTGCTGCAATCGGAGTGGCAAATTAGGGATTTCATGAAAAGAATGGTTGATGTTGTGAGAAAATTCTCGCCAAATCGCTTGAGCATGGATATTTTTGAACTTGTTTTGCTCCAAGAATGAAGGAAGCAGACGTTGATCAAAAATCGGTTGCGGATGCAATGTGCGAGTTCTCCTGACCATGCTTGTTGATTTTATTGAAGTATCCACACTATCTCAGATGAAGCATTAAGCAGCATGATTAAGCGCCACTTTTGTAATGTCAGATATAACACTCACTGTGTAAGAGATGAAAATATACATCAAATGCGCAAACGTTATCTCTTGGCGTATCTGCATATACTCTTTTTATCTATTTTTTCAAGAGTACATCAACAATGCTGTATTCTATGAAAATATCACTATATATACAGGACTGTATCCTTGCATATTGGCCACGCCCTCACGTTTAGATGCAGGATGCTTTGTTACGATGGTATCATACGCAAGAAAGTAACGTATCCTATCTCATTGGTCGTATTTTGGATCAAATGGAGCAGTCAGGAGCAAGACTAGATAGTGAAAGTTTATATCTACACACGACAAGAGTACCCGCAAATTTGCTTTCTTGCTTCGATGCTCTTAAATGGCATTTGTTCAATTTTACGAGGAAGTATAAAGTTTTTTTTCACTGTGCAAATTCTTCTGTATTCCAAGCAACTATGAAACATCTGTGGTTTTCGTTCTGAACGCCTATCCGATGCTGAGCTCGGAACGAGATCATTGAATACCCAGATGTTCGCTTTCCAGGATCAATTGCCTCGGTGGACTGTCGTCTCATACTTTGTATTTGATAAAGGTTGGAGCAACGGTTAAGGTTGCAAAAAAATATGGTGACATCAACGGCATCTTTGTCTTGTGTCCTAGTTTTCCTGCAAGATTTGACTCCAAGTCGATGCGACTCGACCAAGGAGGATT
The DNA here is from genome assembly GCA_902706625.1 of Albugo laibachii. Classification (NCBI taxonomy): domain Eukaryota; phylum Oomycota; class Peronosporomycetes; order Albuginales; family Albuginaceae; genus Albugo; species Albugo laibachii. Next base: position 1,161 of record CACSLJ010000476.1, on the reverse strand, counting down.
TTCGACCCAAAAATGCTGGATATGAGTATCAGCAAATAGTCATCTTCTTCAGCCTTTCAAGCAATCCAGAATCTCAAATGTGTAGGCGCCAATACCAACTGCATAAAGTGATGCCACTTCACGAAATCGATTGTGTTGTTACTGCGTCCGTAACGAATTAGAAACTATTTTCTTGATACTGTATCAGTAAGAGTCCATAGAATGCTGTTATGTTCTGACAAAGATGCAGTTGGCAAGTGTCTTGAATTTTAAGAGCTTCGAGTTGGATACTGTACTATCAAGTTCCTTCTTATTAGATATTGTCTGTGAAGCTCCTTAATTGTACAGTACTGTGGGTATTTTTGTTCTAGAATCATGTTGTCCACATAAAAAGCCCTCCTCGAATATTCGGATTTTCTATCTAAAGAACATGTCGAAGGATTCTTCAATTCGAGATTTCGACGTTAAAATGCGACAAACAGTCTGTGCCAATGCGCAGCCATCTCACTTTACAATTTACCAGCAACCGAAAAAGACAAAACAAAAACAAAAACAAAAACAACAGAAAACTTTACGATCACAATGTTGACAGCACGAGACTTTTTCTACCCGCCAACACGAACCTTGAGCATTTGGGACCGAGTTCGACCCAACTTTTGGTATCCGATGGCTTCTTTTGAGCAATCGATGATGGACTTTGATCGAATGGCGGATCAGATGCTTGCAACAAGTTTCAACAGAGACTTTTTCCATCATCAAGGTCGCGATGAAGACGATGACGAATTCTTCAAAGATCTGCCCGCAAAGGAACAAGACAAGAACAAGAACAAGAACAAGGAGCAGAAACAAGAGAATAAGCAAGATAACAAACGAGAGGACAAGCAAGAAGATCGATCCTTCTCGTCCTACTCATACTCGAGCTCGTCTGTGTTGGACGATAAGGGAAGACGAATCACCAGCAGACGTCGTCGATATGAAGATTCCAACGGGCGTTTAAAAGCGCTACACGAACGTGAAGTTGACGGAAAGAAGCTCCGAACCATTTGGAATCGAATGCAAAAGGACGATGAGGGCAAACACGACACTATCTGCTTAAGTGGTTCACCAGAAGAGTTTGAGAAACTATGGCAAGAAACTCCATTCGCAAAGGCTCAAACCCACGCGCTCAAGGACCACGCCGAA
>CACSLJ010000475.1:0-14606 GCA_902706625.1 Albugo laibachii | reverse complement strand
CTTAAGCTGTGGTTCGTAAACGGTGACACGATTTACGCGAAGGCCCACAAGACTAGGTCTGAACTGCTACTGAGCGCGTCACAATCGGTTGCTGAAGGGCTTAAGGGAATGAAGTTCTCGTCGCGTTGTCTCTTCAAGGTCCAGAAAAGGAATTATTAATTGTCGAAGAAAGTACACGGGAAAGCCAGCACTGTCAGCGAGACAACGGTCAGCGGGCGAGTTTTGCTGAAGCAGGTAACAAGAGGCTATGAGAGGTGTAACATCTTAAATATAGATGAGACCGCGTATTTTTACTACGCATCCCCGACGTCCACAATTAACAGGAATCGGATCTCCGGTCGGAAACAGGTGAAGAAGCGATTGACAGTCGCTGTCGCATGCAGTGCTGGCGGCTCCCTCAAGTTTTTTCTCTTCTTCGTTGGAGGAGCACGGCAGCCCAGGTGCTTTAATTCGAAGAGTGCCGAGGATTTGGACCTGGAGTATGGCAATATCCCGAAGAGATGGATGAAGACAAGGCTATTTCAAGGGTGGGTGAGCCGACTCGATGCCCGAATGCGGTCAGAGAACATAAAGATTGTCTTGCTGCTCGACAACTTCTCGTCCCATCATGCTCCTAAGACGCTCACACACGTCGAGATTCGAAAGCTCCCTCCCAACACCGCAGAGCATCTTCAACCACTTGACGCTGGGATCATCCGCAACTTCAAGAGCATGATCAGCAAAAAGAAAGCGCTGCACTATGCAAGAAACTTTGGAGCGATAGCTTGAGGTCATCGGCAATGTCGATGCCCTTGTTGCGATGCGGTGGGCACAAGAGGCGTGGGCATCGGTAACATGCACAACTATCTCCGGGATCATCCGCAACTTCAAGAGCATGATCAGCAAAAAGAAAGCGCTGCACTATGCAAGAAACTTTGGAGCGATAGCTTGAGGTCATCGGCAATGTCGATGTCCTTGTTGCGATGCGGTGGGCACAAGAGGCGTGGGCATCGGTAACATGCACAACTATCTCCAGCTGCTGGCGTCATACGGGAATCTTGGATGAAGACCTGTACGAGCGCACCGAAGGAGTCGCTAAGCTTTGTGTTTGATCATTATCCATGCATGCAGCTGCTTGTTTAGTTTTGAATACAAACGCTCAAAACAAGAAGAAAGATTTTTGAAAACTAATCTTTAGGATGGTTTACATTATAAAACTATCTTTCAAATCGACAACATCGTAAATTTCTATTATTTGATACCTTTATCATTTCACTTACGCTAATAAGTAATATCCAGGCTGAGGGGCTGGTTGTGTTTTTCGCATTCCGGTTTTGGGGGGGGTTGTCTGTAGGTTTATTTAGGTCCTTAGTTCACTTAAGCGTTATTCTAAGCCTTTACGAACTTTCTATCCCTTACCTGTTATGTTGTAAGCCTCCAACACAGTATCCAATGAGAATTTCCATAGCTGATAGTGCATCACTAGGGAAAGGTGAATTTGGTACAGTACATGATGTGTTGTACGTAACAAATTTGGAGAGAATCCTTCTATCCATTCCGGTACTAATTTAAAAGGACTTTGATTTACATTAAAAGAGAAGTGGTGCGATATTTGCACAACAGAGAGACGGATCGTTCGCGTTCCAATTACAGGAAAAATGCATATCTTGAAAGCAAAATATTACTCCAAATCAGAATGTTTAATGTCTGCAAGAATATTTTAGCAACAATATCGACAAAGATATCGATGTATGGTATGCGTGTTTAGGACACATACCAAAGAAACGGTCAAAGAACTGAACGAACGCGTGACTGGAATGAAAATAAAAAAAAGCAAACATTTGCAAGAATATTTTAGCAACAATATCGACAAAGATATCGATGTATGGTATGCATGTTTAGGACACATACCAATGAAACGGTCAAAGAACTGAACGAACGCGTGACTGGAATGAAAATAAAAAAAAGCAAACATGAGTTGGGAAAGTAATGATGATGACATATGCACTGGGTGTGTTGTAGGACGGTTTTTTCTCCAGAATTTTTCGGAACAAAAAATGAAAGAATCATGAACAAATGATGTTCTGAAATTAATCCACATTGACCTTATGGGACCTATGGAAACAACCTCGGTTGGTGGATCAAGATATGCTCTGACATTCATTGATTTTTTTCGCCAGAATTTTTCGGAACAAAAAATGAAAGAATCATAAACAAATGATGTTCTGAAATTAATCCACATTGACATTATGGGACCTATGGAAACAACCTCGGTTGGTGGATCAAGATATGCTCTGACATTCATTGATGATTTCTCGAGATATACAATGGTTTATTTCATGAAGAGGCAGTCACAAGTTTTTAATTTCTTCCTGAAACACAATTCTATGATGGAACGAAAGCTAAGAAAGAAAGTCAAATGTATCCGAAACGACAATGGAAATGAATATGTCAAGAAGGAATTTGCAAGAGAATGTCGTTCCCGCGGGATACTTCAGGAAATTACCGTTTCATAATCACCACAACAAATTGGTCTTGCTGAAAGGATGAATCGAACACTCATGGAAAGAGCACGCTCGATGTCGGATTACAAGAATGTGGATAAGAAATATTGGGCTGAAGCTTTGAACATAGAATATGAAGAGGCAGTCACAAGTTTTTGATTTCTTTGTGAAATGCAATTCTATGATGGAACGAAAGCTAGGAAAGAAAGTCAAATGTAGCCAAAACGACAATGGAAATGAATATGTCAACAAGGAATTTGCAAGAGAATGTCGTTCCCGTGTAATACTTCACGAAATTACCGTTTCATAATCACCACAACAAAATGGTCTTGCTGAAAGGTTGAATCGAACACTCATGGAAAGAGCACGTTCGATGTCGGATTACAAGAATGTGGATAAGAAATATTGGGCTGAAGCTTTGAACATAGAAACTTACATAAACAACCGACTACCGAATCGTCTCCGAAGAGATCAAACACCATATGAAGTTGTTTTTAGTAAGAAACCCGATTTTGCTCATTACATAGTATTTGGCTCGACTGTTTACGCCTATTTGGACGAGACCAAGCGATCCAAATTGGAAAGCAAAGTATTCCCAATTATATTCTTGGCTTATACACCATATGAAGTTGTTTTTAGCAAGAAACCCGATTTTGCTCATTACATAGTATTTGGTTCAACTGGTTACGCCTATTTCGACGAGACCAAGCGATCCAAATTGGAAAGCAAAGTATTCCCAATTATATTCTTGGCTTATGCGGAAAATGTCAAATGTTACCGTGTTTATAGCAGCCAATACAACAAACCTGGATCTCAAGGACAATTCATTTTCAAGAAGAGAGCAATGTCAAATGGGCTTATAAACAAAATATCCCAAATTTCAAAAAAATGAAACAAAATATCCCAAAATTTAGAAATGGGAATTACTATATTCAAACCCCTTTTCCTGAAAGTCACACCCTTTCTCCACACCCACTTTATTCATAATTGTAGAGTTAAAAATATATACAAGTTGTCTTTTAAAGATTTATCAATGCATATGAGACAACAGGCAAGTTCTTTTATTGTGCCCTACTTGACCGCAGCACCCACACTTTCTGTTTTTCAGAGACTCCACCTGTTCGATATATTCGAACTTGGATAAGTCTCGCTTTGTGCTGCTTTTCGGAAGGTTACGCGAACCAGGGGGACGATCGCGGGTTTCTGTTTGTATTTCAGGAGCTCTCATCTCCACCACTGTGCGGTGGCCTTCCACCAGCTGAGTCATTTCAGCCAGCAGGACTTTTTGTTGGTCACCTGGTAATTCCTACAACTTTTTTTAAGCACAGTCCATTTCACATTGACGGCCTCAGTTTCATCGTTTGCGTCCTATAATACAGCACGATCGCAGCAGTTGAGGTGGATCAAATACAAAATTTACAAGATAAATGTCTTACCATTGCGTCGTGTCTCCAATTAAGGTGCCATTGCTTATGGAAATCATTTTTTGTCAGTGTTCTCCCACTGGTGTCTATCTTCGTCAACTTGTGAGCACAAAGGATCCCCATGGTAGAGGTGAACATCATTGTGCAACCACCTCTCTCTACTGTTTTCCCTTGAATTCCTCGAGACACTTCTCGACCGCAAAGGCTGATATCATCCCACATACCGGAGTGAAAATTGACGGCAACTCATTCAAATAACGTAAGTTTTCTTCGCTGCGACGTGTTTCTTCGGTTCTAACCTGATGCGCGAATGCAAGAGTCAGCTTGTAGAGCACCGACGGGAGGTCTTCTGTTGATACTTGCAGGAACTTTTTATTGCAAGCATGGGCGCTTTCGACTGTTCCCAAAATGCAGATGCTTTGACGTCCACGCATTTACAAAGCGTTCCTTATATATAAGCCAAGTATTTGCGAGGTATTCGAGAACCTCTGGTTTCGTTTTTAAAGAATCTGAAAGCACTTTCCATTGTTTTTCATATTCCAGTTCCGTGTTGGCCGCTACCAAAATACACCACTGTTGAAGAAACACTTTCCATTCTTCGCTCGTCTCGAATTGTCGTTTGCACTTGGCCAGTATGTTTTTGTTAATGTGCCATACGCACAGCAAGTGGGACGAAGATGAAAATAATTTATCTATAGCTGCCATCAAAGCCAGTTCACGGTCTGTCACAATCACACCCGGGCGTGTTTTCGGTGTCCATGTGATTGCAAGTTTAGATAATGCCCACGTGTAATCGCTTTGTTTCTCTTCCTTGAGAAAGCAGAATACGACCGGAAATCGCTATTGAAGCTTGTCATACCAACAATATGAAGAATGGGGAGTCGGTACTTGTTTGTCTTGTGTATACAGTCCATCAATGAAACATGATGGTATTGACGAGAAAGCCTAACACTCTCTTTGTGAGCGAAAAAAAGAGAGGTAATCGTTCCATTTTCATTATATCTGTGGAAGTGCAGAAATTTGGATGCTTGCAAATCATGAAAATAGCTTGAATCGGTGTGCTTCCATGAAGCATATCCTTCCGCACATTCGCTCGCCCATTGCATAATGTAGAGAGGTTCACAAGGGCTCCTTCATTTATTTGGCGGGTTGTTGAAAGAATCCCTAATGGTTTTACACCTGCCAAGGTCATATTCTTGACAGTATAAGCTTGCGTAATGGTTAAATTCCGGTGCGTTGAATGGCCAGAAGGATGGAGTGATGGAGCATGATTGTGGCTGCAATTTAAAACGTTTAGCTTCCAATTACCCGACCTTTTGGGGAAATTACCACTCACGAGAAATGGGAAACCAACTCGGCGTGAGCTGATCTGACGTTGGCGCTCTTTCCCAAGTTTATTCACATTTAGAGCACCTCGGTCATATTTGAGGTAGACCCGTTTTCCTGCAATCGAACTCTTAATTGTAACAGCGTATCCTTGCCCACGTGCGAACGTCTGCACAGCGTCCTCAAGTTGCTCTCGATTGGAATACGCAACCTCCGGTGGAAGAAGCATGATGTTGTGCTGCACATTTAGTGGTGATGGTGTGGACAAGGACGGCTCAGATGTGAACGGTGAGGACGTGTATGGCACGGACGAGGACGGTTCCGTTGCAAAGGGAGCGATCAAAGATGTTGATGCGGAGGGGCATGAGATTTAAATTCACACCCTTTCTCCACACCCCCTTTGTTCATAATTGTAGAGTTAAAAATATATACAAGTTGTCTTTTAAAGATTTATCAATGCATATGAGACAACAGGCAAGTTCTTTTGTTGTGCCCTACTTGACCGCAGCACCCACACTTTCTGTTTTTGCAGAGACTCCACCTTTTCCATATGTTCGAAGTTGGATAAGTCTCGCTTGGTACTGCTTTTCGGAAGATTACGAGAACCAGGGGGCGACCGCGGGTTTCTGTTTGTATTTCTGGAGCTCTCATCTCCAACACTGTGCTGCCTTCCACCAGCTGAGTCGTTTGGGCCAGCAGGATTTTCTGATGGTCACCTGGTAATTCCTTCAAGTTTTTTTCAAGCACAGTCCATTTCAGATTGACGGCCTCAGTTTCATCGTTTGCGTCCTATAATACAACACAATCGCAGCAGTTAACGTGGATCAAATACAAAATTAACAAGATAAATGTCTTACCATTGCGTCGTGTCGCCAATCAAGGTGCCATTGCTCATGGAAATCATTTTTTGTCAGTGTTCTCCCACTGTTGTCTATCTTCTTCAACTTGTGAGCACAAAGGATCCCCATGGTAGAGGTGAACATCAGTGTGCAACCACCTCTCTCTTCTGTTTTTCCCTTTAATTCCTCGATACGCTTCTTGATCGCAAAGGCTGATATCATCCCGCATACCGAAGTGAAAATTGACGGCAATCCATTCAAATAACGTAAGTTTTCTTCGCTGCGACGTGTTTCTTCGGTTCTAACCTGATGCACAAATGCAAGAGTCAGCTTGTTGAGCACCGACGGGAGGTCCCCTGTTGATACTTGCAGGAACTTTTTATTGTAAGCATGGGCGCCTTCGACTGTTCCCAAAATGCAGATACTTTGACGTCCACGCATTTACAAAGCGTTCCTTATATATAAGCCAAGTATACGCGAGGTATTCGAGAATCTTTGGTTTCGATTTGAAAGAATCTGAAAGCTCTTTCAATTGAGTTTCACATTCCAGTGCCGTGTTGGCTGCCACCAAAATACACCACTGTTGAAGAATCACTGTCAATTCTTCGCTCGTCTCGAATTGTCGTTTGCACTTGGCCAGTATGTTTTTGTTAATGTGCCATATGCACAGTAAGTGGGCCGAAGATGAAAATGCTTTATCTATAGCTGCCATCAAAGCCAGTTCACGGTCTGTCACAATCACACCCGGGCGTGTTTCCGGTGTCCATATGGTTGCAAGTTTAGATAATGCCCACGTGTAATCGCTTTGTTTCTCCTACTTGAGAAAGCAGGATCCGACTGAGTAATGGCTGTTGAAGCTTGTCATACCTAAAATATGAAGGGGAGTCGGTACGTGCTCGGCTTGCATGTACATTCCATCAATGCAACATGACGGTATTGCCGAGAAAGCCTACACTCTCTCTGTGAACGAAAAAAAGAGAGGTAATCGTTCCATTTTCATCACATCTATGGAAGTGAAGAAATTCGAATGCTTGCAAATCATCAAAAAGAGCTTGAATCAGGGTCCTTCCATGAAGCGTATCCTTCCGCACATTTGCTCGCCCATTGTATAATTTAGAGAGGTTCAGAAGGGCTTCTTCTTTGTCTGACGAATTGTTGAAAGAATCCCTAATGATTTTACACCAGCCAAGGTCATATTCTTGACAGTATCAGCCTGCGCGCTGGTTAACTTGCGGTGACTCGAATGGCCGGAAAGATGGAGTGACGGAACGTGATGGTGGCTGCACTCCAAAACGTTTAGCTTCCACTTACCCCGCCTTTTGAAAGAAATTCCCACTCAGTAGAAAAGGGCAACCAATTCAGCGTGAGCTGGCCTCACGTTGGCGCTGTTCTCCAAGTTTATGCACATTTAGGGCACCTCGGTCACATTTGAGGAGGATCCGATTTCCTGCAATTGAACTCTTACTCGTAACACCGTATCCTTGACCATGTGCGAACATCTGCCCAGCATCTTCGAGCTACTCCCGAGTGGAATACTCAACCTTCGGCGGAGGAAGCATGTTGTTTTGCTGCATAATTATTGGTGATGGTGTGGACAAGGAAGGCTTGGATACGAACGGTGAGGACGAATATGGCACGGACGAAGCCGGTGCCGTTTTAAAGGGAGAGATAAAAGCTGTTAATGCGGAGGGGAATGAGATTTTCCTGGCATGGTTCGTGGCGATGTCTCAGGGGTTGAGACTTTTGCGGGAAGGCTACAAGGAATCAGGGTTTGAATGTTGCAACTATCTTTTTGAATGGATGGAGCGTTTGGCAAAAATGTTACGCTTTGGTGTAGTTCGTCTGTTTACGTCATGGTGAATAAGAATCCTTCGGTAAGGAATTACGATCACGTGTTTTGTAGTGCGATCGAAATGAATGAAAAATACAGCGATGATATTGTATAATATTAACTCTAAAAAATTAGTGTTAGTGCATTCGCGTCCTAAGTAATGATGAACAAGGAGGACATCATAGCTTCACGTTCCTGCAGGAATAATACACAACGTAGTTGCAGTTTCGTCAAAAGTACGGGGAGTGAATATAAGAAATTGTGAAAAAGAAATTATTTTTTAGGTAGAAGGGTATGAATACAGTAATCCCTAATTATAATACTGCACAAGAATTGCGAAAAGGGTGTGAATTCAAGGAAGAGGGGTGTGAATATAGTAATTCCCAAAAAATATACCAAGTTAATTAAATATTTAAGAGAAGTCCATATCAATCACTTTTCTTCTGCATCGCTCGCCCTCTTTAATCTGATTGGCTAAATAAGTTCATATCACTCAAGTCGTGAAATATAACTCTTCAAAGCACAGGATACTGATTTTAGGTGTGAAAAAGCTCTGTTTCTTTGTTGCATGTCTTGTATTTTCCTTTGCTAAATTCTGTTGTGATATCGAAACCGAGTGGTCGTAAGCGCATGCTGCAACTTCGTTCATTGTGAAATGATACTCTGCAGATGTGACACGATTATTGCTCTTGCGTACTGTTGCTTCGATTCTTTTTTGTAGGTTTGCCCCGAGAGCGGGCAATCACGAGTATGCAGCTAGGCCCAACGTTTGCTTTAGTAGCTGGCAAGGTATCAGTTCCTTCTTTCTGGGGCGCCCAGAAGCAGTATACTTTCAGAGGTGAGCACCTTGGTGAATGCCTTATGCAGCTGCGTTCAGCCATGGGTTATCCCTGCTTGCATGATTTCTGCATGCGTGGAAACAACCCTCTCCAAATTGCAGATTTTAATCAGCACTGGTGGCTACAGCTCTCTGTCATATTGTCTGAACCAAGGGTAGCAGTCCGCATGGATGATGCCTCATGAAGAATCCATGAGAAGTCTGAGGGAGAAGTTTCGTGGCATCGATATAAGATTATGCTTGATCATGTTCTTTCTTTGCCATCCGTGGAGACAATACATGATCCAGTGCGCGTGCAAGGGCGTGCAAGGCCGTTTGAATCAACTAGGCGGCTTCCTTCGGAATTTGATCATGTTGCATCAGCCTTGGCATTAAAGGCAGAGTCAGGGATAGCTACACATCGACTGTGTGGATTATGCAGAGGATCAGGTCACAATGCACGAAGTTCCAGAATGTGCGCACGACCTCTCGGTCTCAATTGCACAGCAGAATTTTGCAAAGGAAAATAAAAGACATGCAACAAAGAAAATAAAAGAGCTTTTTTACACCTAAAGTCAGTATCCTGTGCTTTGGAGAGTTACATTTCACGAAGTGAGTGATATGAACTTATTTAGCCAATCAGATTAAAGAGGGTGAGCGATGCAGAAGAAAAGTGATTGATATGGAACGATTCTCATAATAAAAAAAGGGAGTTACTATATTCACACCCTTTTCGCAAAATTCTTATATTATAACTAGGGAGTTACTACACTCCACGCCACGTTAAATCACCTCTCCGTCTTTGGCCGTAACTCTTTCAATTTTTGGAATTAGGAGCTGCCGTTTAGGCATGTAATGTAAAAGTTTAATATACATATCCAGTTAAGCGATCACGATCAATCTCGCATTTAAGCGGTACCTCACACACAAATTTCTGATTTCACCCTGTGACAAATTACATCACCTTTTTTCACAGTGGGGTACACTTTTGAGGGTTCTTTCTCAAATTGTGTTTTACTCATTGCCTAATTGGGCTTGTAACTTATAGGGATGAATGTATCTTTTTTTCTTCTATTCATTCATATCTTTATTTGTCCTCCGCAAGACCACACGGGCGATCTTTCACTCATTTTCTTAAAACCTTATACTTTTATACGGCCTTTATATGCATTATGGACCCCGACGCTGAAATGAGTGAAGATAGTAGAAAACAGCAGTGTGTCCCAGAAGTTGATCATGTTGAGCCTCCTGGTCGACTCCAGGTTGATGTTACGAAAGCGTTAGTGGAAGAATTAGTGACTATGGTAAAGAAGGAGAGAGGTCGAATTCTGAGTGCCGAGGAAAAATATGACATTTTATTACTACAAGCAAAATTTCGATTACGCAATAACGAGATAAATGCAAAAAATGGAAAAGGCCGGAAAAAGGTCACGCAAGATGTTACAAGAGAGGTTGCATGCCTTTTAAATCGAAAAGTTGCTCTCGTTGCTAAAATCTGGAAAGAATATGCAATGAGAAAGTCAATCTCAGTTGCTACTCCTCCGAATGGGCTTGCTCGCAATCCATCGCGTGTACCTTCAACGAAAAAGGTAATCAGTCTGGTTCAAAATTTCGTGAGGTAGAGGCGATTTTCCCGCACTCGGACAGTTGCCGAAGATATATTGAGAGTACTAGAAGAGGAGAAGATTATGACTGTTGACCATGCAAGTCCGAGATCCATCCATGTAGCAATACGCTCAATTGGGCGTTTTCTAAATCGCGTCCGATACAAAAGAGGTATGAAGAAAGCATCTGTATCGTATCGACTGAAGGAAGAGGTACAGCTACAACGCGACTTATTTGTGAGTCGAATGCATGCAGTGGATAAAGAAGCTAATCGACGCATAATTTCCATGGATGACAGCTATATACACCAAAATCATACTAGACACGAAGATTCTCTGTATGATCCAAATGACGAGCAAAATTTGATGGTGAAACCTTGTTACAAAGGACGGCTTTATTGTTTTATTGCGGCCATCATTGATGCAGACAACAGTATCCCAAACGACTCTAAAACGCGATTGCAGGAAGCCCATCTCATAGAAGAAACTTTAGATGTATTCCAAGGAGACAAACAGACGAAAGATTGTCATGGAATGTTCAATCATGACTATTTTGTGCAGTGGTTGCGAAAATTACTTGACTATTTGCGTGATCAAGGAATTCATAATACTATAATTATTATGGACAGCGCAAAGTACCATAAACGAAAGCCATTTGACACTCCACAACAATCAAGCATGAAATGTGTGTTGCAGGAAGCATGTGCTAAATATGGAGTACCGTATGATGGTGAAGAGCCTAAATCTCTTCGTTGGGCGAAATTGTCAGAGTATACTGCGAAATATATTGAGCCTATTATACGCACCATGGCGAAGGAAGAAGGGCATGAAGTACTGTTTTCGCCTCCCCATTATTCTGACCTACAACCCATCGAGTTAGTGTGGGCAATTATAAACGGAGAAGTTGGTCGACAATATAATCTTGAAACCAATATTAGGACAGTATTGGAGCGGCTAGTGAAGGCGTTTGATAAGCTGACAAGCGACCAGGTTCAAGGATGCATAAATAAAGCGAAATAGAATCTGACGGCATTAGACGCTGACATGATGAAGGAAGAAGATGTATCATCGGCTGAAGATGAAGTTCTTAGCGATGAGTCACAGCATTCTGACGGTTGAAGTGAGCTATAATAGCATGTGATATAGCCACATGCAAAACTGCCTTCATGTTATGATTTCCCAGACAGCTAACGTAAATGATAGCTTAGACTGTAAGTTTGAAAATTTGCACGCACTTCAGAACGTCAATAAGTCTGCGTAATATAATAAGCATAAGTCTCTCAATCGCACAAAGTGTTTTGATGATTGCCTATCCAAGACACCCATTGTACAGCAATCTTCATCACTCATGATAAAAATTCCATAAATACGTATACAGCACATACAGTGCACGACAATGGTCCGTGAACAAGGTCTTTTTTTCGCCTACCGGGATCAATTTTTAGCTTTATTGACGTGATAAAGACAGAATTGTAGCCAATCACGAGATTAATACGTTACTGAAAAAACGAAGTAAAAACTCGCTCTACAGCCATCGCAAAATAACAATATTCTTTTTGGGGGTGCGACACAAATCGTGAGCAAAATAACCGCCACGGAGAGATTCATCTACACCACTCATTTTTACTTTTCTAACATTGAAAACTTGTTTGTTATGAGCTCCTGCCATTCTACAAAGATACCTGCAACGCGCAACTCGGGGTTAATGGCTAAAAACGCTGAACTCACGATGGAAGAGCGCAACTCCATTTTGACCCTGCGAGCTGCCTGTTTGACCGTGAGAGGCTTCACCCAAGCCACTAAACGGTCCGTCGTTGTGTGTAGCAACGTACTGTCAGCACAGCCTAACTTGAACAAGCCAAGTCGCCGCGAGAGCAAGCTGAAAATCAGTGAGCGTGACAGGCGCCACATCATTCGATTGATTTCCCCTGGCGATCTCAGTGCCGCAAAATTGAAAGGGTACCTCAAATTGACGTGCCGTGTGCGTACCATCGAGCGCGTGCTCAAGTCTGTCGATTGGCTGTCCTACAAGAAAGCGTCCAGTATGTCCAGCGCTGAGGAAAAAACACAAGGAAGCAAGAGTCGTGTGGGCTAGCGAGAAAGCACTGTGGAACGACGTCGACTGGCATCATGTCGTCTTCTCAGAGGAGAAAAAGGGGAATCTCGACGGTCCCGACGGTATGCGGTACCAGTGGATGGACACACGAAACCTTATCCAGCCCAACGTTCGTCGGCACTCGGGTGGTGGCTCGATCATGGTGTGGGCGGGCTTCTCTGGGGTCACTAAAACAGAGTTGAAGTTTTTGACGGGCAGGGTGAACTCCGCGAAGTACATCTATACGCTTCAATCGCATTTGTAACCAATGTTCAACCCAGAGAGGCATGGTTTCCAGCAGGACAATGTGCCATGCCACACCTCTCGTGAAACGAAAGAGTGGCTTGCCAGTCGCAACATCAAGATAATGCCGTGGCCAGCTTACTCCCCCGACTTAAACCCAATCGAGAACGTATAGGGCATCATGAAACAGCATGTGTACGCTGGTGGGAAGCAGTACTACAATCTTCACGATCTCCAGGTAGCTGTCCAAGCCCCATGGGATGCAATAACGTCACAACAGCTGGATACACTTGTTCAATCCATGCGCTATCGCTGTGTCATGGTCTTACAGCTACAGGAAAAATAAATTTCGTATTAATACGCCATTTGAAGCCTCTTGTTTTTGTTTAATACCATTCTTTCATCGCATCAGAATTTATGTTCACGATTTGTGTCGCACCCCCAAAAAGAATATTTTCATTTTGCGATGGCTGTAGCGCGAGTTCTTACTTCGATTTTTCAGTAACTTATTAATCTCGTAATTGGCTACAATTCTGTCTTTATCACGTCAAAAAAGATGAAAAATTGATCCCGGGAGCGAAAAAAAGACCTTGTTCTCGGACCATTGTCGTGCACTGTACTGTACCATATCAAAACCCGGTAAATAGCAATAGTAAACTCTGCACCACGAAACATTTTCTTTTGCCAGTGAGCAGAAGCCATCACAAGGAGTGCAGAGCCATTTTGCAGGGAAAAGGTAACCGTGTAATAGTAAAGCAAGGTTGTGGAGTTGTATATGTATATATAAGAACATGGAAATTTCCTGCATCATATTAATTTCATTAGACCAGGCATTGATGCTGTACATCATAGCTAACATAACCTTATCGAACAATTACATTTGCTAACACTTTATGACACGTTTAGTCTCCGTTTTAGCCATTTTAACCTTAGTAACGACCTTTTTAACGAATATAAATTTAGCACCCTCGAGGGTGTCCCCCACTGTCAATATAATAATCAAGTGTAAAATCAAACAAAATATTGTGCGGAACTTAGTAATGTATCTTGATTCTTTTACTTTCGATCACCTCAATGCACCGATGGGGCATTGATTCCACTAGCGACGTGAGAATTTCATTCGGCATTGTTTCCCACTCATCCATTAAGGACACAGTTAATGCTTGCACACTATCAAACTGTCTTCCATTTGCATAAACTTTCCTACTATGTTAGATCATAAGTTCTCTATAGGATTTAGATCTGGAGACTTCGACGGCCAATCTAGCAATTTAATATGCTCCTCATTGAGAAACTCAATGCTAGGTTTTGAAAAACATACTGGCCAAGTGCACACGACAATTCGGGACGAGCGAAGAATGGACCGTGTTTCTTCAACAGTGGTGTCTTCTGGTGGCGTTGAAAACGGAAGTGGAATATGAAAAACAGTGGGAAGAGCTTTCAGATTCTTTCAGAATGAATGCAAAGGCTCTCGGATACTTCGCGAATACGTGGCTTATATATAAGGAATGCTTTGTAAATGCGTGGATGTCAAGGTATCTGCATTTTGGGAACAAAACTACATCTCGAGTCGAAGGCGCCCATGCTTACATTAAAACGTTACTGCAAGTATAAACAGAAGACGTGCTGTCGGTGCTTAACAAACAGAATCTTGCACTTGAGCATCAGGTAGAACCGAAGAAACACGTCGCAGTTTAGAAACGTTACGTGATTTGAATGGGATTCCGTCAATTTCGAGTATGCGGGATGATATCAGTCTTTGCGATCAATGAGTGTATCGAGGAATTCAAAATAATAAAGGGAGAGGTGGTTGCGCAATGGTGTTCACCTCTACCATGGGGATTTATTGTCCTCACAAGATGAAGAAGTTAGAGAATAGTGGGTACACACTGACAAAAAATGTTTTCCATGAGCAATGGCATCTTGATTGGCGACATGACGCAA
>CACSLJ010000474.1:0-14805 GCA_902706625.1 Albugo laibachii | reverse complement strand
CATGCTTCATTCTTCAATTCAACAGATCGAAACTTCCTGTTGAAATTCTCCATCAAATGGTGAAAGCAGTAGAAGTTATATTTGCTGGGATAAACAGAGCTGACAGCATGAATCAACCCTTTTGCTCTGTCTGACAAAATGAAACTAGGCTTCACAGGAAGTATCACGCCCAAATTCTGAAGAAAGAAACTCCAATTAGCTTCATTTCAATAGAGATAATGTTCACGGATACAATTTGTATTTGCTGGTTCCCCATTCAACACACATGCTACTAAAAGAATACTTCCGTTCATATTTTTGGGAAAAGTATTATCGAGACAAAGTCCACTTTGTGCGTATGACTTGAACACTTGTTTCCCTTCGCGAAATACAATTTGCATTCGAGTGAATTGTTTGTCTTCCATTTCCAATATCACGTCATGATCATTCTGTCGTAATTTGGAAACATAATCAGGTAACAGTCGATATTGCTGGATATCATCGCCGAAGAACTCTAGTTTCAATTTCTTGCATGCATTAGCACAGTTCATTAACGACGTTTGATTCCCTTGACTTGAGACAACATTCATTATCATCGTTGGTGTAACTGCCCGTTTATGCTGATGGGTGCATGTATGAGGAATAATCCTAGTTGGAGGTCCATATTTTTTGCCATATGAAAAATATACTTCGAACAAACAGTCTGAAAATTCACATACTGCTTTGAGTCGCCTATCATCACTTCGAGTTGTCCTGAACGAACGATGAATATCATGATGAAAATTGATTACTGACAGCCGAATAGATTCCCTATCAGTGTATTCTACAGAATCGAAGAATCTTTGGGCATAGATAAGGCTTTTTCCATCCTCGATCATATCTGAAGAATACGATAAGCTGGATAGTGATTGATGAAGAGCTAATACTTCTTGATAATGTCGACATGGTTTGCTTTTTGAAATTGCTCAGTGGTAATTCTATGGTAGGCTCAATCACTATTGGGATATTTTGTTTATAAACCCTTTGTTTTTCTTTTCTTTCCTCAAAGAGTATACTATACGCTTATGCATAGTTCTAGTGACTTTGTCTACTCCACTATCGATTCACAGTCTATTAAACCTCATTTCATCATGTGGAGTGAAATCTATTGTTATCACTGAATAAAAGGGTGAGCTTACGAGAGCACTTATTCTCTCAAAGAGAAGATGCGAAAGCATGCAGTGCTCCAATGAGTATCAGGCGTTGTCTAGCCTTTGCAATACCATCAGTGATGCGTCTTAACAACAGTCTGCAATAATGTATCTGCGTGCAACGATTCGAGATTCTAGAGATGAAGGATCAAAAGTATACAGAATCAATGAAGATTACAGAACGGGGCACTGCTGAGGGTACATATCTCCTACTATGTGTCTGTGCTAGAGTGACAGAGCTCAATAGGTTATGCAGCATAAGGCGTCGCTTACCGGATTTATGACTCGAACTTGTTCTTGGTCTCGATTCTTGCGAGCATTCGACTAATGCAAAGTCTTGAAATTTGGAAGAGCAGGTACATGATGCGGATTCTCGAATTTCAAATATCCCTGGGTTTGGTGGATGGTGAAGCGCTTAGAGATCTCAATACATGACCTGAACATTTTACGATCGATCGTTCTCTAGTGGATTCAGTAGCCTTTTTAAACGGTGATTTTACGAGAAACAAAAGTCTCGAAGTATTTGTAAGAATGACTTTTATTTTCTTTGAAACGCAAAAAGCGAAAAGCAAAAAGTGTAAATATGTATGGATCCTGTGGATGCACCGATCAATTTTTCAAAACGCATTTACTTTTTGCTGAAGGTGGTGATCCACCGATACCTCCTCCATCCACAGGCCCAGAACCATATCCTCCTGCGCCTCCACCCGTACTTCCTCCACTAGCACCTCCACTTGCTCCTGCTCCTCCACCAGCTCCTCTACTTGGTCCTCCACTTGCTCTTCCACCAGCACCACCACTTGCTCCTCCACTTGCTCCTGCTCCTCCACCAGCACCTCCACTTGCTCCTGCTCCTCCACCAGCTCCTCCACCAGCTCCTCCACCAGCTCCTCCACTTGCTCTTCCACCAGCACCACCACTTGCTCCTCCACTTGCTCCTGCTCCTCCACCAGCACCTCCAGCTTGGCTAATCATATTTTCATCTATATTCGCGGTAGCCTTGATAGCACTGAACCAAATCGATTCGGTTGTATTCATTTCAGCATGTTTACCTTCTTGAAAACTCAGAAATCCAAAATGATGTTCTCCGAAAGAATCTCCAGTGATCTCGCAATTTGAAGCCGTATCCTCGCCAGCGAATTCTAATAGGTCGTCACCTGTACTTAGATAAAACTGGCTTGATGTTGAAGTAACGAACACACCAACATTGTACCACGTTTTATAAGCAAGTGTGTCCTTCCAGACGGGTTTCTCGTAATTGTTTTTGGATAAAAGTTGCAGCTGGGTAGAACCGTCATCAGATGGCTGTAGTCGGGCTTCCCAACAATGCGATTCCGTAAACGCTATTTGCCAGGTAAACTGGTTACTGTGTAACTCTACCGGAAGTTGGAAAGAAAACGTCAGCCATACACGCTCGACAACTTCGAAGATCTGAACACATTCGCTTCGTCTGAAATTGATCTGCTCCGTAAATATAGACAAATTGTCCACGTTGATTTGGCAAACTGCCTCTTTCTTGCCATTAAAAGTCCGCGGTTCGATGCTTAGGTCGAGATATCTGGATAGGTTCTTCCCCTGTTCAGTTTTGCGCTGTTCGAAAATGTGAAGCATGTATACTTTGCCGATATTTTCAAGTGTAACCTTGTTAAATGAGCCATCATATGGCAGCGAGACTTTTGCAACCACAGTACTTATAAAGACAGCCCCTAACAGCTTTGTGATATCCTTCATTCTTGCGACCAGTTTTCAATCACGATGCGTATTCGGCAAGTCTTGATCGATAGTGAGAATGATGAGTGCTCACATGTAAATATAGCTCAATACATTGTCGTGGAGCACGAGTAACGATGACTTTCCAATTGATGACTGTTTTGCATTAACCTTTACAGCAGTGGTAGGCGACGTCGAAGTAGTATCACATTCATACTTGAAGAGAGATGACGTGCACGCTGGCAATTATGCCACTTCATCGAATGACTAATGGAAGGAGGCGGTTCGATCGCGCCACGTGATTATGAGTCAATGCAAGCGCAAAATAGAGTGCTGATTACTAATAGGGGTACCTTATGAGTAGGTCACTAGCGAAAGCTACGTTGCACCCCTTGTGCGAGGCCAAAACCATCTCTACACTGATATTGTTCGAGGATACTTCTGTCTGCGAGGAACATCTTGGGCCCCTTCCGACACAAATGGCTCTTCGTATAACATTTGGACGCACAAGCATGTGTGCACTATTAGAAAGTGTACTTGCTGCGACAAGTGAGAGACACCACTTTCAGCAACGAGATGTCATTCTGCTCGTATCGTTGCTTCCGTTTTGTGTTACAGCTACAAGGCATAAAGGGTGATGCTTCCGAGCTCACATACAGTACGGCTTAATTCAACATTACTACCAGATAGCTGAGGTGCTTTTCTTGTGAAGTGATATGCAATACCGCGCTTCGAGAACGCTTTAACCCTAGCGACCGTAGATTCATCCAAACGCGCCATAAAAGCTACCTTATACTCTGGGAGTTGACTCTACATCAGACAAATTGTAACGCTGCTTTCTCGGCAATGTCCGTCACATCTTGTGTGAGATTAATTGATCCACTCTGATTTAATTAGACGTCGGTATTAAGAAGCGCGGGTTATCGAGGATGCTGTCAAGACGTAAGCGTTTGACTTGACATATTTCTTGTAATCAAATGAGTAGGATTAACTTTAAAGGCTATTTTTAGTAGATCGTAAGTGAAAAGCATATGCAGATGTTTATGGATCGTGCGAAAGCAACGATCAATCAACTGGATTGCATTTCTTTTTTGGAGAGGTTGTTGATCCACTGCCACCACCTGCACCTCCAGCTCGTTTAGTCACGCTTCCATCCATGGTCGCAGTAGCCTTGATACGAGTGAACCAAATCGATTCGGTCTTCTTCAGATTACGATGCGTACCCTTTTCATAGCTTAGTAACCCCAATGGTGTTCTTGGAAATCAGCTTTGGTGACATCGCATTTTGCCTCTGTATCCTCGCCAACCTTTTCCAAATCGTCATCATTTGTACTTCGATAGAATTGGCTTGATGTCGCAGTTACCAACACTCCAATGTTGTACCAAGTTTCGCAGTCAATTGTTTCGTGCCAGACGGGTTTATCGTATTTGTTGTTGGATAAGAGTCGCAGCTGAGTGGAACCGTCGTCATTTGGCGCAAGTCGGGCTTCCCAACAATGTGATTCCGGAAACGCTATTTGCCAGGTAAACTCTTTATTAAGTGCTGTTGGAACTTTAAAAGAAAACTTCACATATAAACTCGTGCTAAAAAACATCAAAGATCTTCACAAGCTCGCTTCGTCTGAATTCCGTCTGATTTTGAAATTTACAGTAATTGTCCACGCTGATTTGGCAAACTCCCTCGTCCTTGCCATTGATATCCCATGGTTGGATGCTTACGTCGAGATATCTGGCTAGTTCTCTTCCTGGCTCATCATTACGGTCTTCAAAAATATGCAACATGAATTTCCTGATACAGTCAAAATCGTTATGGATAAAAAAGCCGTCAAATGGCAGCGGGGTTTTTTCCGGGCCTTTGACTGGAGCTTTTCCCCGTTCTTGGGCAGCCACGGTAGCCATAAAGACTCCCCTAATAGCTTTGTGATAATTCTCATTCTTGCAACCAGTTTTCAATCACGATGAGCGTTCGGCAAGTCTTAATCGAAAGTGAGAGCCTTACATGCATTCATGTATATTTAGCTTCATACATTGTCGCAGAGCATGAGTAAGGATGCCTTTCCAGCTGATGACTGTATCAATCCAGCCTCTACAGTAGGGGGCGACGTTAACACTATAGGGTATGCATTGCGATCCTTCACAACAGCTACACACTGGCAACCCTGTCACCCATCTGCTGACTATTTGGAAAAAGGCGGTCCGATCGTGCCACCAGACTGTGAGTATTACAAGCGTAAAATAGTGCTGATTACCAGTATGTGGACCTGTATTCCATAGGGTACTAGCAAAGAAAGGCCACATTGAACCTCCCTTGTGCAAGATCGAAGACATCTTTACAGGCAAAAATGCTCTGGAAGGGTTTCCAATACTCATGTCTACGAAAAAGCACGTCGAGCCCTTCCGACATGAGAAGGCGCAATTGTGTAGGATATTGGATGCAAGCGGGAAGTGCACTTGCTGAGCCAAGTGTTAGGCATCACTTTAAGAAACGAGATAACACTGGATGATTATTTTATGGACGCTTGCGGTTTGTGTGAGGCTTGAGGGTGATGCTTCCGATAACACATCTAGTACCGCTAAATACAGCATTACTATCAGATGGCTGAGGTGCTTTTCTTGCGACGTGATATGCAATACCGTACTTCGAGAATGCTTCATCCCTAGCGACCGTAGATGCATCCATACACGCCACCAAAGGTTCCTTCTACTTTTGTAAGTTGACTATGTATCAAACAAAACTGTATATCTGCTTTCTCGGATACTTTGATTTGATCAGTCGTTCGGGGTGGTGGTCCAGGCTTTGGATATCGTGGAGCATTTTACACGAGAATTCTTTTCGCAATCGCATGAATATACTAAACTGCATGGACTTATACTTAGTCGATCCTATCTACTGCCGACAACCATTCTTCCTCCATTGCGTCATGTAAAGCTGACTATCATTGAGAACAGCCTAGAACTCATATGTCATCGAACGGTGCACTCTATAGTACGACCCCCTCGCTTTGTTTGAACAGAATCATTAGCGTACGGCGTACATAAAACTTGCAGCAGAATAGTACAAGTGGCTAGACTTCTTGGCTACTATGACAATTGTCTTTGTCAAGAACGTGGGACAGTAGTTCAGCAAGTAAATCAAACTGGAATTCAGCTACCAAGTCAGCCGTGATGCGTGATCGGACATTGCAAGCCGCTGCATACAAATCCACGAACTTGTTCAATTGTTGAACTCTGGCCAGTTTCTTGTTCTAGTCTTTTTGCTTACCATACAGAAATGCATTCGGACATGAATGTTCATCAAGCACGACCCCTCATTCCGGTAGTTTGCGTAGCCGCTCAATTGTGTCGTAGTTGGGACGCCTGAGCTGAACAGGAAATGTTAGCAGAGTTTTGCTTGTATTTCACCACGTCCGTTACATCGGATAAGCATCGTCTACCTTAACGACGTATGCCCTACCAGAAGTAGACGGACGCTTCTCGGCCCATCTCTTAGTACTTCAATTAGCGTCCCTTTGCCTTCAGCTTTCGTTTGAGGAGTTGTTCGGACCGCAAGCCATCATGGAGCGCGATATTACTAGACAAGCTGTAGCATTCCGCAACTCGTTTGCCCTCTAATCCATTCCATTACAGTTCTCTCTCCTTTATGAAGACAAGCTTACTCGCAATCCTCGCTATTTTATAACATCTCGGAATTGAGTACCAGAAGTTTTCTGGATGCATTTTCAACGTGTAGTTGAAGCACGTATTGTATCTTGTCATCGTTGCTAACGACTCCAACAGCGATGCCTTAAGTTCTGCAAGCGCTTGTCAGAATGTGAGCACTTGCAGAGAGGAGAATTACCATTTACTACCGTATCATACCGGTTTTCGATTGTGAGGGCCGAAGAATTACAGTAGTGGCGTGCCCCATTTTTTGACTGTAAATACAATGTCCTCAGCACAGCAATGATGAATCAATCATATACTATCAACGAATGAAATTCTCAGTCAATTGACTCCAAACTTTTTCTTTGTATAAATAGCTGAGGGAGACGGCTGCAAAATGAGGGAGACTCAGTCTGTGATTTACGCCAAGTGAATAAAGAATAGAAGAATGTTATCCAGCAAATACGGTACTTATGCATTAAAACTCAGCCTACTGTGAAGGACATTACGCAGAATGCCAGTGTTAAAATGCGCATTGATCAACCAGAACAAACCAGGTACTTATATGGACTCGGTTTCCGCGACCTAGTCGACAGTTTAGTAATCTCAAGTGCGAATTTTGGTGCTTATGGCGCTGCCAATCTTCTACAAATCGCAGCATCGATATCAAGCGTTCTACATGATAGATCAGCACATCAACTTGGTTTAAGATATCGAATGACTTCAACTCGCCACTTAATGCACATTTTTTGTTTATGGATCAACTTTCAATTGTTCTGAGGTGAACCCCATTGGGCTTTTGGCTCATCCTGCCATTAATCGGAAAGCTTGAACAAGATATGTTAAGACTATTGGTTTTCTTCAGGGCAATATAGCGCAGCAGTAAGCATTCTCAAAGCGATCGAGACCAAAATCGAAAATTACAACACCAGAAAATGACTTTCCGAATGCAGATATATAACACGTTGTCAATGACATAACTTTATGATATTGAATGCCATGTGGGCGCATGATTGATGACTGCATGTGTCTACGAAAACAGTGACAACCATCAGAAGCGCAAGAACGCACTACAGACGAGAATGCAATTGTGAGACGATTTGAACAATCTGATCGATGCTGCAGCCAACAATTACATGCAACAAGAAGTAGAGGATCGGTGGATGTCGCTGTCAAAAATGTCAAAGTTCACTCCGCATTTGTAAGATGAGATCCATTCAAGATGGAGAATTGTACCTGTTCAGCAAGATCGACGGGGCCGGATGGACGAATTAGTTCATGTTATGGAGTTGATTGGAAAACAGTCAATCTCTTGCATTCGTCTCATGAATCCACGATACCGTTTACTAAAATCCATGATGAAAATATTGAGAAATAAAACACATAATTCATCAGGGAGACCAACTGGTGGCTACGCCTGACTTGTTGGAGAGATTTTTGTCATGTACCTCAAATTCGAACAAAAAAGAAGTTTCCGAGTACAAGAAATAAAAACTCAAAGAAAATATCATACCGGAGAATATGCAACTGCTGTTATGCATAGAGATCACGCTCGCAATAAAAATGGATAGAGAAAGCGTTCGTGATCAAACACTGTGAAAAAGGGCTCTCAACTTGGATTCTGTGCACTCTAGCATATTCAAACACAATCTAGGTGACCTACGATCGTTTCGTAGACACATGACAGACGAAATGGAGACAAAATCTCAAGCGGTTTAAATCAGCCACTGCGTGTTCGAAGCGGATATAACAGCAAGGCTGTACATTGAGCCGGTGGTTGCACCCTGGCACCTTGACTCGAACTCTGATGTTTCGGCACAGATCACAGGAGCTCGTTCGAAGTTCGAGATCACATATTTGACCACGCATTTGAGGGGAAGATCATGCCCTCAGCTTCTTCACGTACCATCTACTGGAATGAAAAATACCTACTCTGTGTACTTCCAGTTGATTCTTGGCATTGGAGAAGTCTATCGTTCGCACCTTTTTAGAACACGCTGGGTATCACTACAACATATAATATTGATCTTTGAAGCAGACAAGATAGTAGAAGATCTCATATTACGCATCTACCGAGCTCAATGTTGCTCACGAATCATTCTCTACATTTCATCTTAGGCTGCCGAGCTTCTTTTTTCAGTTTACACCGACACATGCGATGAACTCAAGCAGCGATACCTAAAGTCGATGAATGGCACATTAAGTCTTGGGTATACTGTATAACCCTTTGACAGAGTCGCTACAACGTAGATTCCATATCGCTCAATGATGCTCGTACTTTTGGCATCCTTTATTCATTTAGGTGATGCTGAGACGGGTGAGACGGCGCTTGCTCACGATTCGATTCAGCTTCGTCGTCTTGCTAGATTTTTTCTGCTTTAGTGCCGTTATCTGGTCCATCGTCGACCACGTTGCGGTATTGGTATCCTCGTTTGTTGTATTGGGCTGTAGTGATTAAGACGAAATAGACGTAATTGCTGGAGTGAGATATTTGATTAACACTCTAGATCTACAGAGAAGTATAATTGTGTAGTCAAAGTGGGTATTGCATTTTTATAAAAATTTTGTGACGAGAGCTAATCCGTAAGTACGTATGTAAATATTTTTGAGCCGAAACCCCACTTGAGAGTCTTGAGCAAGCTGCGTGGCATAGAAGAGATCGGCCTAGGACGTGAGGGTGAGGTGTAAGTACTAAGTGTCTCGGGGTAACACTGAGTTGAGCTGGGAACCGTTCCGGGCGGAGGAAATGTGCCTAGTAAGGCGCAATGGATTGTCGTGATGAGCTTTATAAGGGTTGTACAGTATAAATTATCGCATACAAATTGCCAGTTTCGATACGGAGGACGCGGTGGAGTTGTTGGCGACGAAATGCTTCAAGTCAACTAGGCTCCTGATCATAATGCCCACATGTTTTAATTCGGGAGAGGTTCTAAAGTTGTACAGAAAGTCAAGTGTTTTTGGTTTCGCAGAGATACTCGAGGCTTATCAGTAGTTTCGATACCTAAAGAACGCCCGATTCGGTTGGACTTTTCTGTGGGTCACTGCTTCATGATTCGAGAGTAATTTACCTATTTAGTGACTCTCAGGACACTCTAAAAACTATACAGCAATATAAAAAAAGACGCAACACTGAGTCAACGTTGTCACATCGCATTCAAGATTTATAAGCAAAAAATACAAATGCAGAGTGAAAGCTATTTCGGTCGTTCGTGTACATCATTCAAATAAACGATTCGCTTTTTGTTTCTAATAGCCACCAAGTCAGTCTGAGCGGCCTCGACCTCTTTCGAGATAACGACATTTCTCTGAACGCCTACAGGATCACCAAACCTTCTACCGACCTCCACCATTATTATAAGGAGCTTAGTTTCCATTCTGACCACATCCACTCGGAAGGGATCCATCAGCATTTCCATTGGATTTATGACCACGACCATTCTGAACGCCTCTACCAACGCCTCCGCTTTCGCTTTCACTTTCGCTTCCGTCGTCTTGAGTACTATCCCCGTTATGATCACCTTCATCACTTCTTATCATGCTATCGTCGATTTGTGCACTAGCCCTGATATCACTGAACAGGATGGATTGTGTTGATCCAATATTAGGATGAACTCCTGGTTGCCAGCTTAGTAATCCAAAATGGTGTTCCTGGAAATCTTCTTTCTTGACGTCACATTTTGCCGTTCTATCCGTTGCCACGTATCTCAACGGGCCATCGCCTACACTCATATAGAATATGGTTTCCTTCACCGTGACAAATACGCCAAAATTGTACCACTTGTTGATGCGGAGATTTCTGTGCCATACAGGCGCACTGTAGTTGTCGTTGGCTAAAATCTGCACCACAGGATACTTCTCATTTTTTAGCTGAAGTCGGACTTCCCAGCAAGACGATTCGGTAAACTCTACTTGCCAGTCAAGAGTGAGGTTATTAAAGTTTTGTGGGACCAAAAACGAAAATGTCACCCATATACTCGTATCGACTTCAAAAATCTGGACGAGCTGGGTTCGCCTAAGGCTTGTTTGATCTTTGAACTTGCAGTCGTCGTCAACATTAAATCTGCATACTGTTTCTTTCCTCCCATTATGCCGCCGTGGTTTTTCACTAAGATCAAAATACTCTGACAGATTTCGTGCGGACGGCTCCAGACGCATTTCGACAATGTGTAACAGATACTTTGTATGGAGTGTAACATCTGTCAGTTTGTTGAATGAGCCGTCGAAAGGCTAGCGAGCTTTTGCAGCGATAGTAGCTAAAAGTAGAGCGGCTGATAGAAAGAAATAATTCTTCATGCTCAACGAATTCCAGAAACGATGTTTGTTCGAATAGTTTTTTGATAATGAGTCCGAATGATGCTCTCATTGCAGAGTTACTTCAACCACTGCCACTATGAATGTATAATGATGACACACGGATGACGTTTATTTTCATACTTTACTAGGAGGGATGGGCTGTGGGGAAAAATCACGCCGCTGGAAACTACGGGGAGAGGCGACCGCAAATTTATAGAGCTAGCATGTGATTAGATCTGATGACGCATAACAGCAGCCATTTTCGAGATCAGAATGTCGACGGTATAAACACAACAAAACGGATAAAGAAGTGTTCGGGATCTTGTAATAAGGGTACATGTGACCTATACCGCACTTCGCATACGAGGCCAAATACTTTTCTGCAACAATGGATACGTGCTGAGATGAGGGAAATACTTTCTTCTCCGTATTTTTGACGAGAAAGCGCAACCTGCTGAGCAAAGGTACCTCACGCAATATAATAGAAGTGAGCGCAAACTCAATTGGATCGACGCCTTGATCATTCGCATTGAGGCAAGGAGGATGATGATTCATGCAAATGTAGATAGAATACCGATCTGCCAAATATTGCTACGGTACCTCACGGGCTTGCACTTTTTTTATCTCGTGGTCTCCAATACCAGTCTTTTGCATTTCTTAACGTCCAAGCGCATGTATGATGTATTCGTATGCGCCAGCAGCGAATTTGGCTGCTGTTCTCAAAAGCTCGCTGAGCTTACCTTCCAGACTGACACTGTGTCACATGAGATAAATTAAAGCTTCCCCATTAGCGTCCATCATCCTATGAAATAGAGCTATTGAGACTCACCGTCCAGGCTGTCAATGACCACCAGGCGTGTAGCTTGCTGGTGTTGGCTTTACTCATTTGCTCAAACGACACTAAGAAGCTGAGAATTCTAGTGAATGCTGTCGTCTACGTCACACTTGGTTATTGAAATCTTTTTCCTGCATGCATTTCTATCAAGTCTGATATGGCATGGGTCAATATGCGTTTCCTCTTACTGTAGCGGCGCAGCATCGATATGAAGCACATCTTCCGTAGTAGCAAAGTCGAATACAATCGTTGCTGAAACGTGAAATGTCTTGAAAGAAGCTTGTCCATACACATAGGAATCATCTGCCGGAATTATTGTACATATCTTGGTCGATAGGATTTCTGTGAAGTGTCGATAGACTATGTGCATATTCGCTGCTCTTGAAGGAGCAAGAGGGTTTGGATTTTGGCCTGATCTGTCGAGCATTCGTTCTTCACTGTCATGTCAAATCGTGAGCAGAACCACTTTTTGACCTTTGAAAGAGAGGACTAATAACGTTTCAGTCGATTACGTGCTGGGTTCATCACGAATGTCTAGGCAATGCCTGTAGTCTAGCTGGGTGCAATTCCAAGATGTCAAGGTGACATAAACTGTGATAGAATTGCACAGAAGCCGATTTGATTAAAGAAAAAGGTCCGGTTTCAGAGGACCCCGCGTCACTCTTGTGCCATTATCCGTTTCTAATCGTCCAGTACAGTCTGCAAATCAATGACTCTCGGGTAGCTCGCGACATCCTGAAAGCGCTATACGTTTTCCATCCAAACTTTCTACTTTAAACGCCTTGCTTGATCTCAACTGATATAGGGATACATGACTGAAGCCAGGAAAAGAAATACCTATTTGCACAGGCGTATTCGCTACTTCCCATACAGTTGGGCAATGAAGAAACATCCATGATAGAAATGGTCATATTCAAGCGGCATGAAGTACGCTGCTTCTAAAAATACCTTGTGCCTGATTGCACATGAGGAATACGTCTCGTCAGAATGAATGGGCAAGCAAGTAAGAGTAGATGAAGTTATAGCAAAGTGGTAAAGCGTCATGATGTCTGCGCATATATAGTCTTTGTGCAAAACCATAATTGTCGAAGTAATAACGTGTCTTAATTCCTCTGATATCCTTAGTTCCTCTCATCCTGCGAAGAAACATGATGTGTGTTGTAGCACAACTGGAGTGCGTCCAATGTTTATTACACATTTAAACGAAAACTTTTTCACTCTTGCTTGAGTGAATCATGTCTTTTGTATGCATGCACCAATAAAAGCGTCGATTGGACATAATAGAAGCAAATGTCTGACGATAGGGAAGTCTTTGCTCCCATTCTTAGTACACTGTTTTTGGGCTTTGTCGAAGGGTGTATTCACTTCAGACACCGTCCAATATGCCTCCGTTTCGCGATCAAATATAGTTTATGGAATATTCTTCCGAGTGTCGTATACAGAACTATTCCGGCTCAGACAGTTGCGACTGCATTCAAATTCCAGCACAATCTCTTGCTCGAAGCACTCAGGTCTCCTTCTACTTCCCATGAAGCGAAAAAGGTGATATGGATAGAGACAGTTCGATGTGCTCGTTATTGCTCTGCTACTTTTGGACTACTTTGGGCTATTTGGTCGATACAACTAAAACCTCACAGGAAAGATGAACTCAAACCGATCCGATTAGCTCCACAGAAATCCGAGTATGTCAAAGAATTGCAGAATGGAGCAGATGGAAATTATGCGATCATTGCAGATAAGCGCACAATCGCTGATTATCCAGGACAATCTGTAAGCTTTACATGCGGCATCTTCATGTATTGAATTAGCTTGTCAGTCTATAGGTACCAATGATCGACCAAAGCATCCATTGCAAGTGATCGAGATTGAGCGGACCGATAAAAGCGATGAACCCACAATGGAAAAATTGAGTGAACTAGAACAAAGAGCAGGTAAAGAGTCTGATACTGGGACAGGAGGTGAGCTAATCTATATCGCGTAGAATCGTCTGGAATCTTGTTGTACCGTGTGGGACTTGTGTCGGCTCGTCAGTTTACAATATCAAGTGACGCACGATACTTCGACATTTACTTTAGCCCGTCGGCGATTCTAGTAAAAGCTCTATGTGATCATCTTGGTCAAGGGCAGGGAATCGTCTATTACTATGATGCTTGTGAGACCTGGGCCGGCATTTCAATAACGGAGATGTGTAATGCCCTATGTAGCCGCGGACTGAATATCCAACGAAAAATTATTTGTGATCATGTGTACAAAGAGACCGAGTCAACACCAGTGATAATTGCAGCATCGTCATTCGCAGAAGCGAGACAAGCGTGTGCGATAATACGAAAGCAAAATTCTTCAATACTCGACCGAAAAAGGTCGAAACGGAAGTCTGTAATCGTACTCCACGAAAGTTTAACGACTGCACAAAAAGAAGAGATTGAGATGTGTCAAGACATAAGTATCCTATCTGTCACACAGCTTTGTAATCAACTATTCCGAGACATACGAAAAGATCTTGACAATGGGCATTCGGCGAAAAATATACAGAATAAATTGAGATTGAAGTACGGCGCTTGTAATGGACATTTTCGGCACGATTTTCACTCAGACATCACCATGCATGTCTGGTAGCAGGACCATAATTACCCTCATAAACACCCCATCATATTCACCACATCACACTACTATTCTTGTTAGATCATGCAGGGCAAAAGTGTCTCACCTAGCTCGGACAAAGTACTCAGACCTTTCGTCATGCCACGAGTTGATCGAATCATTTTGAAAACGTAAACAGCGCGAAGCTCAAATGGACCCTCATAACTCCCTCACGCGGTCATGTTGGGAAAGCAATGATAATTTAAAACATGGGAGAAGCAGCACTCGCAAATGTCATTACCTCAAATCGAAACACAAGAGGCAAAAAAGTGAAAAGCTAAAGTAAATGTATGCGGATAGATTGAGCGCAGCTATCAATCAACTAACTGGCTTGCACTTTTTCTGCTTGGAGGTTGACGTGGAACCTCCACCTCCTCCACCCTGCGCACCTCCACCCTGCGCACCTCCACCCTGAGCAGCTCCATTCTGCGTGACTCCAGTGCTGCCGCCGCCACTCGCATCATTTTTGACTACTGGAGACCCTACACTCCCTGGAGTTCCGCCGGCACCGCCTTT
>CACSLJ010000473.1:0-14826 GCA_902706625.1 Albugo laibachii | reverse complement strand
TTGCTCCATCCTCGCTTATTTTGGAGATCAAAGGCAAATTGAGCGTCCTGTTGGACTCCGCCAAGTGACGATTGATGAAATTCGATTTGTGTGACGGGAAATCGAGTTCGAGTTGCGTGAATCTACCAAGTAGTATGCTAAAGCTCTAAGTAGATCGTAGAGTAAATAAACCACAGGAGTGACAAACCTTATGACTTTTAGTCTGAGGAAGACGTCATGAGTGATGCTGAGTTGGTCATTCATACAGCTCTAATTTGTGCTAAGACGATCAATAAAGCAATTAAAAAACAGCGATCAAAAATGGATTTAGGGCAGGCGCATGACTGATATCAATGCTTGCAGATACTACGGCTGATAATACTCCTCCGCGCTTCGTATCCAAAATGATGCTCATTCAAGTCGTGGTCTTCAAAAGGGAAGATATATTACAGACCAGTTACCCAAGAATACAAAAAAGGACTCTTTTTTTATTTCTCACTCAGAACCGGAATATATCCTTCAGCTGACTGTAGGAACGGCATGGAGATCTAAACACCGATTTGCAAAAAAAAAAAGCTAGGACGATTTTGTTTGCATAATTTTCAATGGGATTAATTATGGTCACCGCTCAGATTTTCGTAGGTGTGTAAGATAATAGACGATCCCGTTCCTCGGCAGTCCCCCCAATCGACTGAAAAATGAGGAAGTGCTATAATTTGATGGTGAAATCGGCAACAGAGTCGTAAAGCGCAGACATTGAGCCACATATCCTGGATGCTGATCCAATGGCACTCTTCTCAATATGTCACGTACTTCTAAATAACTGTTCAATTCCTCATCATTCTGTCGTGCTAAAAGATAAATTCCCGAAATAATAACTGAAGTACCCAAATTGCTGACAAAGCCCGCCATCGAAACCAGGATAATGTACAAATGAGCGCGATTGGAAGACGTGGCCTAGCAAGACTTTTAGCTGGCGATAAAATCCTTCTACCACTTCCTTGTCTCATAGAAAGATGCAATTACCGACCCGAATCTATAACAAGACAGTTCTATAATACAGAGAATTACATGTAAAAATGTTAGTAATGCACAGAAGTATCGAATTAAAAGCACGCTGTGATGGTCTTTTCCAGTGTAATAAAAATATAAAGATGCATTTTACAACCTGCACCCTAAAAAACCATCCGGTAGATATGAGTGAAAGCTATTTGAGTATCCTTGAAGGAGTTACTAAGAATTGGTGATGCTAAAGCGGCCCATATTTTTTTTGACCACGTCAAAGTGGTCAGAACAACCACAACATAGGCCGTATCTAAATCTCTTTTCATGCTCTCCTCATTTTGTGAATTAGAACTCCTGATATCAGTAAGAATCAGGACTCAACACTTTGCAGCTTGAGATTTTCAACACTTGGGTTGTCTATTTCTCTCTGCTGCAAGTGCAACGTCTCGTAGGGGCATAGTTTTCTATACCAAGTCTTAGAGCCTATCAAATGCATTGTGTTTGTTTGCTGAAAACATCAGCCCCTACAGTTCATCGACTTTCATGTCGTTAAAGAAGTCGTCGACCTTCTTCACACTGTTCGCTATGACCAGCACGTCGTCCACATAGATGCTTACGATAGTCTACCGTTGGCCCCAGTCTCAATGTAGAGACAACTGTATGTATATCATTGATTGAAACCCAGGGACTTAAAGATGTCGTGAGGCATCATTCCCTGAAGCCCTTAGTCTCATCGTTCTTGCTAATGATCATGCCAAGTTGGGATCTCGGCTTCCATGATTTCTTACCGGGGTCCCTGGACTTTCGGCACGAGCTCCGGTTGAAGATATAAGCTGCGTACTCAATGGAGTAGCCCCGACCAAAAAAGCGGAAGACCGCTCGCGAACAACAGGCACCTCGCCATGTTGAGTACCGTCCTTTGCATCCGCTCAATTTTGCCATTCGAGGCCTGATTCTAAGCTGCGCTGACTTAACGTATTACGCCAGCTGACTTGTAGAACGGTCGACGTTGACGTACTCCTTGACACCTTCTGTGAGAAGCTCATGGATGCGACAATTGAATCTCTTCTCGAAGTAAAATAGAAATTGTTTAAAATTCTTGGTCTCCCCGATCACCTCTTGACTACGAGTACGGGTAGGCATTACGTCGAGTATTCGATAAGGTACCGGTTACGACGCCTGTCCTGCAGGGCCTACTATCCCTTTTTGTCGCTAACGATTACGCCACCGAACTTAATGAGCGACGAGTGTATCCCTTCTTGATTGGTTGTTTTTACACTGCTTGCCCTGTTCGCAAGTACGGATAAACCCCTCAAATTCATACATCAAAATAGTCCAATGTATGTATTCTGTTTTAGAGGTAATAAAATGATGAAGGTATCATTTTTCACAGGAACTGGTACTTTTCCGTCGCAAAAGTTATGCTTCACTGGCGAGTCCATCAGGAAGGAGAATCACTGATCCACAGCCAATAGACACTACCGTGCACTATAAATCCGCTGAACTCCCCCACACCCATTTGCACGCATGTATGCGCGCGCGCGTATTGATAATAGAGTTAAAGTCTATCAGTTGAGATGCTCATTTCAACTTGAAGATTGAGACACATTCTATCTATTCTCTCCACTAGTTCGTACACATCGTCATCCAAGATTCCTGTGTGGCGCCAGCAATTATTGACAGTAGATTTTATTAACATTTCCCAGGCGTCTTGCTGCCCAACACATTGCTTCCAGCACGTCCACTCTGCGCAGCAACTTAATTTCTTCCTGCATGGTTTGGCTGTCGACGTCGTGCACACGCTGCAGCAAGGCTTCATAGCGCTCGACGACGCGGCGATTCTAGAGTTTGCTGATCTTCAACTTGAACTGACGGATGATGCCAGCGTCCTGTGGTTGCAGATCGGACGTCGTGTTTGGTGGAAGCATGTAAACTGTCACGTTGGAAAGTGGAGCGTCGAGGCGATGAGACGACACGCTGTCAAAAAGCAAAAGCACGTGTCAAATTTTCCACGCGTATTCTTTTATTGAAGCTGGGAGCCCAGTGCTGGAACAGCTCGGCTGTCATCCAGCCTTTTGAAGTGCTGCTGTAGTCGACGCCAAGCTCAGAAGTGCTCTTCCCTCGGAAACACCGTGGCGGGTAGCTCGCTCCGACGAGGAGCAGCGGAAGCTTGGGAGAGCCGTCTCCGTTGCACGCAACGGCAACCGTCATGCGCTTCTTTATGTTCTTTCGTCCTGAAAGTCGCGGTGCTGAGATGGATCGCCTTGGAGCCGTGCAGTAAAAATACGCCGTTTCATCCATGTTGAATATATCACGGTGCGCGTAGCTGCTCGTGATGCGTCGCAAGCCACACCGACCTTTTTCTACGTCAGCAATCTTTACTGAGGAAGCTTCTCCGCGCATGATGTTAGACGAAAGCCTGTGGCGCTTCTGAAAGCGAGAAAGACAGCCATTGGAAACCGTCAAATCCGATAGGTTGTTAAGTGGCCACGGTGCTTCCTCCACAATCAATCGCTCTCGAACTGCGTCTGTTTTCTCTTGGCCTGTGACGAATGGTATCTTCCATCTCTCGCACTCGCGAATCGAGCACAGCAGCTCTTGGTCCAGCTGTGGTGGCACAATTGATCGGTTCGACTTGTGCGATGGATTCCAGCTGTTGTCGTTTGCTGCTTTCAGCACATGGTCGATCGTCATTCTGGAGGATGCAACTTTGAGCTTACACGCGGCAAGTGTCCATTCAGGGACTTTTGCCAAAACGGGGCGTTTCATAATTCATTGCCAAAAAAGGAGAGACTTTCCAAAACAGGGGACGAGTTAAATATTACTTTTCACGATTGAGTTAAACAAATAAATTACAAACCTAGCAGCAAAATTTTGTCGTTCCTTATAACCACGTATAACCAAAGATGGAGGATACTACAACCTTGAACAGTGGCCAATACTTCTCATCAATGAAGGAATGTACAAGCTACATAAAAAATATTGCACTAAGGCAAGGTAAACGAGCCGTGCTACATTTGAAAGCAAGTGGTGGGAAATCCTTTCGATAAGTTTGCTCAAGCACAATATTGTGCTCCTTCCACGTCAATATCAGTAAAACCCGAGGGATTACGTTAGGATATGTAATTGGGACATTCCATTTGGGTCATATTGGATGTTCAGGTAGAGCAAGTCCAACATGTCACCAAATAGTTGAGTTTGAAAGCATCAGTACGTCAATTCAAGCACATGAAAAAATTCCAGAGAAGGCAATTATTGCACAAGTAAGATAAGCTAAAGGTGTTACAACTTCTGGCCGGATGGCGTATCGAGCACGTGATAATATTATAGAGGCAACATCAGTTGGATATGACAGTGGATTTACATATCTTGAGTCCCTCCTCTCATCATTTTGCAGCAAAAATTCCTCGTCGTGTTACGATGTTGAGTTTGATGATAAAGGCAGCTTCGTTAGAGCATGTCTTACGAGTCCATTCACTGACGCTCACAATTGCTGTGGGCAGAAAATCCTTGGGATTGATGGATCGTTTTTGAAACACGGTCGCTACAAAAGCATAATGCTTATACTGGTAGGACGAACTAGAAATGGTTCAAATATCATTCTCGCTGTTGGAATTTGTGATGGAGAAAGCGAGTCGAATTGTGATTGGTTCTTACGTCACTTTATACTGGCAGGAGTGAAAATAGAAGGGTCACCAATATTGTGTGACCTTGGTCGAGGTAGGAGATAAGCTCACTATGTAATCTTCTATACAGTAACGGAATTCATTTTGAGGTTTGAATGCAGCATGTAACAACATTAAATGACGCTGTTGTTGGATATTGTACGCGTCACATTATTGGAAACATAAAGCGCAAATTTCGACAGAATATTTTTCAGGCTGTAGAAGCGAATATATGACCTTCAAAGTTCGAAGATCGAGAAAGAATTTAATGACAAGATCAAAAAAATCCGACTCGACATGGAATCGAGAGGGCAGAAAGAGGAAGTAATACGTCCAATCACTCAATACGTAATGGATACGGAACCTGAAAAAGTGGTCTTTGTATGCACGCATTGGGGTGAAAAAATTGTATGGATGGAGAAATACTCATTTTGTTGAGTCAGAAAATGGTGCAGCCATCCATGCCTATGTGGTACATGTATCCTTACGATTTTTTTCGCAGTGTTACGGAAAGGTTTATGGAGTAAGGTTTTCAATACCTCAAATAATTGAAAAGTGGAAAAACTAAGGCAGAATAGTCACACCATTTGCTGAAAAAACCAGCACAAGACTGGTTTTTTGGATGTCAAACCCAGTAATAACTCTATAGCGTTTGTACAAGACTCTCATATCGGTCCCAAGCAAACTCAATACCGACGCATGAACATTGAAGAGAAATGCTGCTCGTGTATGTACATGGACCAGCTTGGAATTCCATGTCAACACTTTATAGCTGTCTTGAGATTTTTCTACGTGATGAACAAGTCTATTAGCATTTGATTTGTGTTATCAATTTGAGCGCTTTGCCGACTGGTTATGGTGGAAAAAGTATCGAGTTACCGCTGTTTGAAGAATTGGAGAAACGTGACTATCACAAGCCCCCTAACTCTACAGTGCTACTTGGGAGGCAGCGCGAACGACATATTCTGAGTCAAGGTGAAAATGCAGGACGTTCAAAACGAATTCGTTGTTGTGTCAAGTGTAAACGCCCAGGTCATAGCAAACACACCTGTAGTGAATGAAGTTACGTAATCAGTTTAGCTGTTAAGCTCTTAATTGCATTCGCTTTGTCATGTGCTGCATGTATGCATTCCGATTTATAATTGTATTGGTATTATCTGACTTATTTGTCTTGTTGCTAAAATTGTAAATCATTATTCCGTTTTATCGTAGAGAGTAATATTCAGATACTAAAATTGTAAATCATTATTCCGTTTTATCGTAGAGAGTAATATTCAGATACCCCCCCCCTGTTTTGGCAAATCTCCCCTTTTTTGGCAATTAATTATGAAACGCCCCCTTTTTTGGCAAAAGTCCATCCATTCAGTGAGCTGGTGCTGAGTCATGTCAGGATGTGCTATGTGGTGCACGTGGAGCTATTTTTCTGCATGTTCGTGAGGCGTGCGTACTGCATGTCCGTCTAGGTTTTGATTTGCGCGCCAGTCAAATTAGAACAAGTCAGAAAAATAGATACTACACAAAATTATCGTTTTTGAAGGGGTATGTGATAGTAGTGATGTCTCAATTTGAGGGGTTTGTCTATAATACAATTTGGCCGGTCTTGTTCCGTCAATCGGATACCCGATCACGCCAAGCCTGCCATACGTTCGATGTTGCCGTAGGCAAGGTGGACGAGACGCTGGTGCAGCTCTAGCAGCGTTGTATACGTTACGGCTTCATTGATCCATCGCAACCTTCTAGAACAGCTGAGTTGACCACTCGAACGCTTGCCTCTTTTGTTTTCTCGACCATGACGTTGATGTCAGGATATTGTTGCGGCGAGAGACCTCAAATATCTTCATCCTGTCCGCTTGGTGCATCACGTAGCTTTGGTTTCCCTATCGCACGAAAAACAAACCACGCTCCTCCAATATACCGTAGCTGACGATGTTGTCATCAAGGTTCTCAACGTAGTAGACCTCTTTTAGGTAAACAATAAACTCTCATCCATTGACCGCTGTCCTCAGCTCGGTTGATCCCACCTTGGTAACTTGGACAATGGTGTTGTTCGCCGTGCGATACGATTCATCACAACCCACCACGTTCTTCAGCATCTTCGTATCTTTCACAAGTTCAAGTTGAACGCTCGACCCGCTTGCTAGAATTCACGAGCTGGAGTTAGCACTCGTACCATTACCAATGGCTATCGCGAGTCGACTAGACGCCGAGTTGGCTTCGGTTTTTTGCTGGTGGCAGTTTGCTTTAATGTGCGCAGCCTCACCGCAACCATTACATGAACGCGGCTCGGCATTTCCACCCGTCCGACTTATCTGGCTCCACGCCCGCCAAGGCCGCTTTGGTCATTTCCGGGGACCATCGAGATTGGCAGCTTTCCCCTACGCTTTTCGCCTGTTCATGATGGTCTCAAAGCGATCGCAAATGCAATAATCTCAGAGTCTTGCACAAGGTAATGCGGTCGATGCACGTTCAGCCGAGTTAAGAGCGCGTCTGACTGTGGTTGGTAGCACATTCTGCTCTGAGTTACCCGACCACTCTGCCACGTACAACAGGAACTGGAAATTATCGGGACATGTCTTGATCGGGACCTTCTTACTCGTCATCAGTTCAATCCCATTCATAGATGGGATCGAAGTCATCAGCATGCTGTTCATGACGTGCTCGAAATGCTCGACACCACCAACCATACCGGCAGCACTGTGTCGTAATAGCTGAGTGCTGCGCCATCTCGCTTACCACTCAGCGCGAAGACTTTGAACTCATCGGCCAATCTCCACTCGGCAACTGACCCATGCCGAGTCGCTGTAGGAAACGCATTCTCCATGCCTTAAAGTCGGCGCCCACGCCTGGATATTTCGCCTTTATCCTTGACCTCGGCAAAACTTGACCAGTCCAGGTCTTGAGGATTTGGTATTATTAACCAATGACCTTCCGGTTGCACGAAAGCTGCGACGGCTTAGACGGATGCTGCTGCTCCAATTGTTGCGGCGGATCTTTGGGCGGAAGCATACGTGGAGCTATGGTCGGCACGGCATTATGCGTCGGATCATCGACTAAGCCCATCCTAATCCGACGGTCGCGCTCTCTGATAAAGTTAGTAAACGCGCTCTAAAGGTGGGGTGGGGCGCAGCTTTGGCCCGGCGACTCAGTTGATCTTGCATCTTCAGCTGATTTGATAAAAACTGGGCTTGCTGCTGCACCATCTCTCCATGGAGTCTCTGCAACCCATCCATCTACTCAGAGCTCGCATAGGGGATGCGACTCGCGCTCTTTTCAACGTCGGATGTGACCGAGGCCGATTGCGTTTCTTCGCGCAGCTCTAGCCGGTCAGCTGCACGTTCGGTTAATTCATATCCGTTTTGGTGGCATTGCGTGCCGAGGCGTGGTGATAAGTAGTCGCGTCGTTTGCCGCTGGGCTTATAAGCTGTGTGACAGCTGAGCTTGTGATCCTAGTTACAAATGTTTATTGAAGAAAATCAGAAGTACTCTTATAGCCACTAATCAAAGATTATGTACCGTAACACACTATCTTCTCTTTCACAAAATGACGATAGGCATGTTGCAGAGCAACTATGGTGTACACTCCAGCAATCCCACTCACTGTAGTTGCAAGGCCGGTTTAATTTCCGTTGCATCACGAATATATTTCATTCTTTTCGTGCCGACTGCTTTCGTCAATATGTCCGCGAGTTGGTACTTCGTCTCTTTCTAGATCACTTTAATCACCCCTTTCAAAATCTTCTCCCGAATAAAGTGATAGCGAATATCCACATGCTTTGTTTGCGCGTGATACCTCGGGTTCGTTGCCAGCGCGATAGCCCCTTGGTTATCGTCGTAAACCACTGTTGATGCCTTCTGTTCAAATTCAAAATCCGAAAAAATTGATTGTGCCCATAGTACGTCTTGAGTGCACGTGCTCATTGCCATGAACTCAGCTTTAGATGTACTAAATGCCACTGTCCGTTGGTACTTTGACTTGAACACAACAGGTACACCATTCGGTAGTATCAGAACACCACACAAAGACCTACGATCATCTAGGTTGTTTCCCCAATCAGCATCACTGTATGCTGATATCTGGTTCGGGGTCTCGTTGCGACTTTAATGTATTCCAATTGTTATTGTTGATTTCAGGTAACGCAACACCTTCACTCCTGCCTTCCAATGTTGTTGTCCTGGGTCGGATGCAAACCGTCCAAGTTGGCTTCCAGCAAACGTCACATCTGGTCTTGTGCAAGTTGGACATATAGCAGTCGACCAATAAGCTGGCGATACGGTGTGCGTTTCATTACTTCCTTTTCTTCTGGCGTTTTTGGGCTGTCTTCTCCTGAGAGTTTTAAACTTGATTCATATGGATTCTCTGTGACACGAGCTTGACTATGCTTGAACAATTTTGTATTCAGTTTCAGATACTTCTGCTGTGTAATTGAGATACACGCTTCTTGTGATCGTAATTGATTTCCATACCCGAGAAGTAATTTACGGATCCCAAGTCCTTACTTCAAAATCGTTGCGAAATTTGATGGTTCACATTGCTCACCATAGTGGTCGACTTAGCTGCTACAATCATATCATCCACATTAAGACATACATAAATCCAGCCGTCACTGTATTTCTTCTGATAGATGCACCAATCTGCGCCACACGCTTAAAATTCCATTTTAATCAATGCATTGTTGATCGTCGTAATCCACGCATTTGCAGCTTGCTTCAATCCATACAAAGCGTAATCCAGTTTTAAAATAAATTCACTGCCAATCTTGATTCCCTTCGGCACTTCCAAGCAAATCTTTTCTTTGATGTCTGCGCTAAGTATGCTGTGTTGACATCGAGCTGTCCAATAATATATCCGCCTGCACAGCACGTCGAAAGAGGAATTCTGATTGCGTTTGTGCTCGCGACAGCAGTGTAAATCTGGAAGTAATCTACTCCATGAAGTTATAGGAATCCAAAAGCCACCAATCTTTCTTTGTATCACAGCGCCGTGCCAGTTTCTTTCTTGGCCCAGACTCATTCTGTTCCAATTGTCTGCATCCCAGGTTTGCGTTCTACAATTGTCCACGTGTTTTTCCGCTTGTGTGCACAAAATTCGTTCCCAATAGCTTTAAGCCACTGGTCCTATAAATAACCAGTCGTAGCTTCTTCAAATGAACTTGGAAACGGTTGTGTAACCGTTGCTACTTCAACCATCAACGACACATTGCTATCCAATCGAGATCGTTTGGGTGGGGGTTCTTCCTCGTCGCTCGCGCTTGAATGAAAGCTTGGATCGTAAAGTACGATACTGCTTTCCGGATTATTTCAGCTCCGCCTGCTTCAGTCGTTAGTTTTGATGAGGGTCCAATACGTGCCACTTCTGCAACACCACTCCGACTGATTTTGTTGAAAAGAAGTCGTCGATCCATCACAGGATGAGGTATACGAGTCATTGATGGGCGGAACACTAAAGCGTCTGCAGTACCCCCACCAGATGCTATTTCTTCCGGGCGCACCACTTTGACCTTCCATGTCCACGTTATCATATCCATTGATCATATTCACATCATTATTAGTGTAAATCATCGAGCGATTCGTAATCTGTGTCACACACATGCGGCTTTGCAATTGGCTTGTGGGTTCCATCATTGAGCATGTTATAGATACTGTCCTTTTCGCGTTGATCCAGTGTGATAGTTCTGCTACCTTGACAATGTTCGCTTCCAATTCAAGTACTTTGTAGCCTTTGGTATAAGATGCATAGCCTAGTAACATACAGTGAGAGCTCTTCGCATCAAATTTCGTGCGATTTGTTTCGCTGACATGTGCAAACTCAAGTGATCCAAATACGCGCAGATAATGTAGGTTTGGTTTCTTCTTGAAACAAATTTCGAATGGAGTCATATTTTTGCTCGTCGTGGTTCTATTGATTAGATGCACAGCGGTATTGACCGCTTCATCCCACCAGGTCTGAGAAACACACTTGTAGTGCATCATGCTTCTCTCCTTTTCGGTGATTGTCCGATTCATTCGCTCTGCCACTCCATTTTGTTGTGGTCTGTAAGGCATTGTTTTCTGATGAATAATCCCATCCATCCGGCAAAACGCATCAAATATCTGGTTCTGAAGTTCACTTCCGTTATCCGTGCGTATACTCGTGATCTTGGTTCCACATTGTAACTCCATCTCATTTTTGTACTCGATAAACTTTGTGGTGACTTCAATCTTGCTCTTTAGGAAATAAACATTCCCATATGTCGAGAAGTCATCAATGAATGACAACATGAAACGAGATCCACCAGGGTTTTTTATCTTCATTGGTCCCAATACATCGGAATGAACAAGTTTTAATGGATAATTTGTCCTCGTTTTCGATTCTTTAGGGAATGCCGCCACAGCCATTTTTTCCTTGGAGACATCGACTGCACAAATTGTCGCTCTTCTTCTTAAATTTTGGCAAACCTTCGGTCACCAGCTGCGTTTTCTGGTAAACATTGTAGTTTGGATGGCCCATTCTGGCGTGCCATAGCTCCCACTTGTCCTCAGCCTTCTTGTGTTCAACTAACATAGCGCGGTCGTGCTCTACGTTGAGTGTAAAAATACTTCCTTCACATTTAGCTGATATGATCAGATCGCTACCCCTATATATGCCACAGTATTTCGCTCCGAAGCGCATGTTGAGTCCGTGTTGAGCAATCTTCGGAATTGACAATAGTCGTCTATCCAGATCCGGTATGTGCAACGTCTTGCACAGTTACCATCTTGCTATCCTTGCAGCGAAAAACAAACTTTCCTTTCCCAATTGCTTCCATCTTAGCGCCATCTGCGACGCGAACATCAATGTGATCCTTGAGCTCCCGGTATTCGATAAAATCTTCCTTGGTGGGAGTCATATGTGACGAGGTCCCACTATCCAATAGCCATCCTTGTTTGCCACCATCATGAACTGTGAATGCAACTTCATTCATGTTCTTTGCAGCCTTTGTCCCGCACTCAAATTGTTTGTGGCCCACCCACCTTATTGCATCTGTGACATCTTCCACGGAATTGTGTCTTCTTTCTTGAACCTTCAAATCGCTCTCGTTGTTGAAGCATTGTTCGTCCTCTTCCTTGGCCGTGGTGCACGCGAAATGCATCCTCCGAGGTTTCTTTTTGTTGTTTCTTCTCATATTCCTTCAGCAGTTTTTCCTTCACATCCATAAGTGTCAATCCGGTTGAATTTTCTAGAATCGTTACTATCATCTCGTAATCCGCTGGAAAACTTCCAAGCAGAATCGTCATCTTTCGATATTCACCCATGACGTCTCCAACTGTCTACAACTGCCTCCATACTCAATGTGAGTTCATTAAACCGATCGATGTGGTTGACCATGTTACTTCCTTCTTCCATGCGAAATCCATGGATCTTTCTAGTTAAAGCCACTCTGTTTTGAAGGTTTCACTTGTTATAGTACTCCATCAGTGTATCCTAAACCTCCTTAGCCGTACTTGCGTGGTGAATCTTGGATTGATGCTCCACTTCGAGTCCCTGAGCAATTATCCCATACGTCTTCATGTCTTTGACGTCCCAGTCCGATTCTGACTTCTCTTCTGACTTCATTTCCATGATGTAAGTCAACAGGCCCTTTCGCGCAAGTGTCATTTTCATGTTGAACTCCCAGTGAAATTAATTGCTGTTCTCGAGTAAGTCATCCGGCTTCTTCATCTTCTCTCTAGCGCCAGAAAACGGCATTGGGCTCATAACCTGATATTTATTAAAGAAAATTAGAAGTCTACTTATAGCCACTAATCAAGGATTATGTACCTTACCACACTATCCCATTTTTCCACAACATGACGATAGGCATGTTGCAGAGCAACTATGGTGTACACTCCAGCACCTCAGTCCTTCAGATCGTACTACAGTCACCATTCTCATTAGTAAACACCAGATAAAAATAATATTCTCACATAACCGATTATTTTACGTTAAGTCAAACAAATATCGGTTATGATATTGTTAGCAGGTCAGAGCCTCTCACCAAACAAATACACGAATGCCAGCAAAGACGTCACGCATTCGACTCTCAGATGAGCACAAGCTAACGCTGTGTAGTTATCATGTTCAGCACCCAGATATCTCCCTGCGTGCGCTCGCCACATGGGCAAAGTCAACATTCAGATTGAAGTCACCCCCCTCGCGAGCGGCTGTGCTGCTTCTGCCAAAGCATCCAATTACAGAAAACGCGCTTGCTCCAATCCAACCCGAAAAACCACTCACCCTGTACGCTGTCCACTGCTTGAGAAAACTCTCGTACGATTGGTCGAGCGCCGCGAGAGGCTCAATATGTCCATCGTGAGGTGGGAGACAATCCGTGCGAAGTCAGAAAAAGTTAGGCGCTTTGTCGTTCAAGATGCTGATCACGCTTCGAAAAGCAAGCTATTGAATATGGTATTTTCGGATAGGTGTATCCAGAACTTATAAAAATGCCACAGCCTGAAACTACGTGGCATACATGACGAAGCAGCATCAGTGCGCGCCGTAGACGTCGAAAAAGGGCGAGCAGAACTACAATATATCACAAGAGAGTACATACATCGTGACATCTTCAACATGGACGAGTCTGCCTATTTTGACCGCTCGGCATTTTCAACTTCTAATTCACGTTCAAGCGTTGCAGGACGAAAGAATATTAAGAAGAAGCTCACTATAGCGATCACAACTAACCCACACGGCTCCTTCAATGTACCGCTCCTTTTTGTGGGCACGGCGAAAAGCCACGATGTTTTGGCGCTCACACGGTTGCCGAACTCGGAATAAACTACAAAATGCAGCCAAGGGCTGGATAACAACTCAACTCTTTCGTAATTAGGTAGGGTACTTCAACGATACGATGTGCAGCCGGGAGCGTTATATACTTCTTCTTGATAACGCGTCACCCCACCGCATGACGGACCACTATTCACATGCCAACCTGCACTTCCTGTACCCAACACAACATCACATCTGCAATCACAAGATGCCGCCATTATCAAATCTTTCAAGAGCCGGCTGAGAAAAATCAGAGACAATTACGTGGTGGATAAACTTGGCGCAATGCTGGAGCAAGTAGATGGGGTCGGGGTTGAAGACATAGACAAGAAAGCCGAGCAACTTTTTAACGTGAGCATCTTAGTGACCATAGTTCGGCCCAGCAAGCGTGGGACAATGTGACGAAAGCCACTGTTGTCAACTATTGGAGTCACACTGGAGTTTTGCGGCAGATATTCCTGAGCTTGTTTACGAAATGAATGATCTTAGCATTGCTCTAAAGCCAGCTTATTACTAAGATACCTCTCTTTTTTATCATTTTATACTTATGTTTACCTTCCAAAAATGATACTTTTTAGGCTTCACACTTGCTGTTTACTATTGATTGAGAATGGTGACTGTATTTTCGAATTTACGGCTCGGAAAGGTCTATGACACATCATTCGTCCACCTCAAAAAGTAAAAATTGAACCAAATGTGATTTAGTGATGTATACGCTCACGGTAATCGATAAAATCGGAACATTTTCGATCGTCACGGTGGTGTTAGTGATCACTGTCGCTAGCTCTCGAAACCGGAGCACAAAGGAGAACCAATTCGTCCAAAATGACTTTCTGGTGTACGTATTTCTGACCATCCTGTTGCTTCCATCTATATCAAGCCAGCTGCATGCGGTCATAAGACTTTAAAAGAGGAAATTCGGGCGCTCAAGCTCAAAAATT
The DNA here is from genome assembly GCA_902706625.1 of Albugo laibachii. Lineage (NCBI taxonomy): Eukaryota > Oomycota > Peronosporomycetes > Albuginales > Albuginaceae > Albugo > Albugo laibachii. The sequence continues at coordinate 472 of CACSLJ010000473.1, read as the reverse complement.
GCCATTTCTATACGCTACCGCTTCAGGAATTGTCGGCTCGCACTCTGTTCTGCTCGCAAAGGTGAGGGATACCATGCACAGAATGATTGTAATTACAGAATGTATGTATTGCACTCCCATACTTATGATTCTGACCGTACGAAGAGCAAATCAGTTTCTGTATCTGATGACGTACCTGTTCATGGGAGGAACGGTATTCTCCTTAGTGATCCAAACGAAATCGCTTAATCGAGCTATTATGGAGGGCGCTATCCTCCGAGTGTATCCAATGTTCAGTGCATTTGAATTTGAGTACGTGGAAAAAATTGTTTGAGATGATTTCTGAAATTTTGTGAATTGAAGTGTAGTTCCATTGGCGGTGTCGTATTTTACGAAAAATATCATCAGTTCGGTATTTGTGAAAGTACAGTAGTCGAGTGCACTGAGGTGAATGCTGGCATCACATTGCAGTTTGAACTGAACCAAATCTCCC
>CACSLJ010000472.1:0-14979 GCA_902706625.1 Albugo laibachii | reverse complement strand
AAGAAGGGGGGATAATGGTTACGTTCACTGAGAACCTCCGCCGAAGGGATAGTGTTGGAGATTTACAACATAATAAATAAGGGATAGAAAGTTCGTAAAGGCTTAGAATAACGGTACAGTGAACTAAGGACCTAAATAAACGTACTTCCCAATTTACGCGCTCCTGGTCATCCGTTGGTAGGAGCATCGCAGTAGATAGACCCAGACTATAATTTACTGACATGAAAAAAGTCATTTTGCATTTATTTCCCTGTGTTACTTCTGACCAACTATTGATTGAAGCCTGGCATGACATCGTCTTCATGCTCTCCCAGGCTTGCGGCTCACTTAACGCCTTCGCAAACACAGGAGACATCGCGAACCCTCTGAATATACTTCTATGTTTTCTTCTCATTAGTACTTAGTCTTTTATAAACAAACCTAAATACAAACCTAGGGCTCAGCAGAGGGAGTCATTGGCCATTGCCGCAACAGTTCCCGTCCGATGTGGCAGAGGCAATCGTTTGTTGACGTCGAGATTTAGTGACGTTCTAATCGTAAGACTGTTTTCACATCAAAAACCATGTACTGCGTCCATTAGTTGTCATCCACTTTGCCACTTTGTCACAGAATGTGGTCGCTAAGCATGGCTTTTTGCCCCTTGCCAATCTTCCGGTTTACCTTGCTCATTACCCAGCTTTTCTGATGATAAAAGTGCCGTCTCTCATCACCCGTTTGTTTCAATTATTTCAATGCCACCTCCAGGACGGTATTGAAGCTTCTTTACCATTAGTAAGCTTTTCTTCGCGTGGTCCCGCCCGAGACTTCTACTTGCACCCATTCAGAAACATCTTCTGCTGCATTCAATACTTTCGAAAGAACGATACACTTGCCGTTGTGCTTTTGCATTCTTTACGAGTGGAGCATCCAGCCTCTACTTTACATCTTACATTCAGCACGTGAGATGTATCAGACACTGACACGCATAGAAAGCTACAAATTGCATCAGCAAATGTTGCGCAGGAACAAATGTTAGCAAGCAGAATAGCAGCCCATTGATATGCACTTCCACATATGTCACAATTTTCAGAATGTTTGATTAATATTCGGTCCCTGAGCATTTGATGACATTTCCACTTCAGAAGAATCTCTGTGTTTTTATCGTTAACATTATATGTGCAAGCACCTTTGAAAAGCTTGCGAAATTAAGAAACCTCAGCGAAAATTAAAGTAGCGGCTTTCCAAACAGTATCCGACCGAGTCACGCGAAAGCCTCGTCGTCGTGTTCAAAACATCCCGCTGCGTAGTCGTTCCTGTCGTTATCATTTAGCTTATTCTAGGTTGCTGTGCTCGTATTTTCAAAATTTGTCAGGTTGCTTGAATTCATTTGACATGAAAAAAATCTTCACTATAAGAAGAAGAACTCAAATACTTTTGTCGTACTGAAAGTGCACATTAGTTCTGGGATGAAAACTCAAAGCATTCAAGTGATTTTGTCATTTTAATCATTCGCTACTTCGTTATTTGTGACTCGTGCGCTTCAAAGAAGACATATGCTTTCATCCTACCGAGTCAATCGTACTTCGACCCTCTACGAAGGCATCTAACGTTTACTTCCTATACAATTTTGATTGGATAAAACTAGTATTTGCGTGTGGGTGTCAGAAGACGGAGTTAACTTATCATACTGGTCATGTAGATAGAGGAACTGATTGACGGCACGGAGCGCCTCACGCTGAAGGTACGCCACAACAGATTGACGGTGTAGGAGAAGAGTGCTCTCGTCATGGAGCTGCTGGAAGGAAGCAAGAACGGCCGGCTGCAGCACGGTGCTCTTAAGGAGGCAAGTGAGAAGTGGAACTTCAATGTTCACACTGTGTATCGACTGTGGAAGCGATACTGCAATCAGCGCGCAGACAGCGCCACGCGCGCCATCACCTTTAAAGGCAACTATTGTAACTGCGGAAGGAAAGGAGCATCAGAAGAATACATCAAGGACCTTCACGAGCGAATGTCGAAGCTGAAGCTCGAGCAGAGAGGTGACTTGCGGTCATTGAGCGCCGCCCTTTCCATCCCAAGCACAACGCTTCAACGATACGTCAAGAACAAGGTGCTGCGCGTCCACACAGTTACACTAAAGCCAACACTGTCTGAGGATCAGAAGGCAGAGCGAGTCCGGTTCATATCGTCGTTCATCGTGCTCAACCCACGTGACACCACGTTCTCCCCCATGTATGACCGCGTCCACTTGGATGAGAAGTGGTTTTTCATGAAGAAGACAAAGCGTCACGTTTACCTGACGCCAACGGAGCCAGATCCGTACCTCCACAGTCGCCACAAGTCGCAGATTCCGAAGATAATGTTCTTGTGCGCGGTCGCACGACCAATAATCAATTCGTGCACGGGGGATGTGTTTGACGGTCGCATGGGCATGTGGCCTTTCGCTATATATGCCTCAGCCCAATGCGCGAGCCGCAACCGTGAAGCTGGAACACTGGTGCTCAATTCATTTCCTGCCAACAAAGAAACCTACAAGAGGATGTTGATCGACTCCGTGCTACCAACAATCAAGCTGAAGTGGCCGTCGTGGAGTCGCAGACGCATCGTGCTTCGGCACGACAGCGCCACGCCACATCGGTCTGTTCTGGACGCAGAGTTCTTGGAGGAAGCCACTGCCGACAGCTGGGACTATATTATCCATTGCCAGCCGCCTCAGTCACCTGATCTCAATGTGCCAGATCTCGGTTTTATTTACTCCATCCAGAGCTTGCAGTTTAAAGAGCGTGCCGAGACACTAGAGGAAATGCTTGCCCGTGCGATTTTTGCGTTTGAGAAACTATCCTACAAAACGTTGGAAAATACTTTTCTTACGTTGCAGCAGGTGATGTCATCTGTGCTGAGAGTCAAAGGCGGAAACAATTACAAACTGCCGCGGATGCACAAAGACTGCATGCGGCGCCTTGGTCTTCTCCCAACGGTCATTGATCTTGATGTCGATTTATACGAGGAGATTGTCAGTAGAGAGCTGAATGCGAGCTGGGTATAATTGGCTAGAATACACTTTTTTTGTCCAGTCAAAAATGATCAGCAGTAAGATTTGCTAGTTTTGGAACAGCGGCAGATCCGATATCTCGCAAACTTTCTGGAACAGAGGAAGTACAAACTTGTTACTACATAAAAGACCAGAATCTTACGAGACGAAGCGCGTTCGTTCATTTCTCAACACAGACTCTTCAAAGTAGTACTGTCGTATGGCTCGGGCTACGAACTCACACTAGATAAGAGAGACCCAAATAAAGTAGCAGGAATCATTGCGCAACACCGATTGGACCGGTCACATGGCAGCATCTATGGGTGGTTATTGAGATGGAAGTATCGGTAGATATGATTGAGCCGATTCAAATTTTGCCAGGGAAAGAAGCAAAGATTGCGAAGAAAGCGCATGTACTAATTGGCCAGGTGGTAGGTAGCGCAGACACGCTTCTACAGGCTAATTGGCATCGTATATAGCAAGTGGTATATGTCTAGTACGTAACGGGCCGATAGAACTTCACATTCAAGCTGTCATGTCGACTTAAGGCTTGTTTTTGGTGCATTCTAAAAAAATGGTATTCACAGAACAAGCACTCAGCACGATATTCGCTGCCGCTTCGCCTTTACTTTTTGTTTAAACTGCTTGCGCTTCGTCGTGCAAGGTTTCTCAATCACAGGATCTATGTCCTTCAATGTCTCTTGACCATGTGGGGTTGGTTCAAAGTCTTCAGCCGGATATAAATCTGACAAATCGTCGCAATCGGTGCCCTTCTTCTTGAGGCTTTTGTCCACATCGTCATCATCCGAGAGCTCATTACCGTCCATTTTGTCCGCTAGGAATGATTCGTCTACATCAGACGACTCGGCATCCGACTCGAACACTTTGTGATTTTTGTTCTCAAAAGCATTTGCATCAAACTCCTCGACTGTGGAAGTTTCCTCCAATATCTTTGGCACACTCTGAAGCATACGCTGGTATCGTTTCCCGCTGACATGTTTTTCAACTTGCTCTGGGATGCGATTGAGCGTCGTCTGTGTAACATTGCAATACAAGCATTTTGGCTTTCTCCGGTGTGGTATGATGTAAGGTCTATATTTGGAAAAGTCGTAATTATACCAATTTTTAGCCTTTAGCAATGCTTTTGAGCGTAAATGCTGCAGGATTACCGTTTCCTTAGGGACCATGTCGTGCTTTGTCAGAGTACAATGTACTCGAACGATGTTTAAAACATTTTTCTGCGGTCCATCCAGCTCAACCACACGCAAAAAGTCATTCGTCTCCACGAGTTTGCTCACTTTTGCATCCATTCGCTTGCGGCAAAGTTTATAATATAATATAAGACAACTAAGGTATATTGAGTAAAGTAGTCTTATATTATAAAATTGGTCTACAACATTGCTCACTTTTTGCATCTATCGCACCTACAGAGTGTTTGTCCTATTCGGTAAATGATGGAACAAAAGCGTTTATCTCAATCACACTTTCTTTGGATTATAATATAGTTTGCCATTTGGGACGTAAATGCTGATTCACAGACTCTGTCAATGAACCTGTCGCGTAAACAGCGTTCCCCCGTCCACCATGTATGCTCTCATCCAATGTAAAACAAATTAAAAGAGCGTCAATCGTGGTCTCAAAGATCTAAAAACAATGTCAGCGAGTTTGTAAAGCGATTTTAAGATATGACGTACAGTCATGAAAGCGTGCGCGACGCTGAATGAGAATACAAGTATTATAGCCAAAGGCAGAATGGGTGGCGTGCTCTATCGACACAAACAGTTAGCCAGGTTTTACGAGATGAGATCCGTACCATATCGAGGTACAACCAAAACGCCAAACATGTTGTGACACAAACGATAAGTTTGCCCATAAACACAGAAGCATGACCAATGCGATCTAACGCCCCGTATCGCACCAGATTGGCCGAAAGCAAAGCATATGCGAGCTATAAACCAAGCATTAGTACTGAAGCGTTGCAATGAGAAACAATTGCTATCACTTTGGCCGAATGGAAGTATCGTGAACCTTGGATGGCTGTTATATAGACGGCTTCTTTTCGAACGTAGCGCAAACAGCTGTCAAAACACCAAATACAGCACTAAAGGGACGAATGAGGATGAGAGTGATGCAAGATCTTTTCACTTACACAGCAACATTTTGTGAAACACTCGACACTTGAATTTGCGTCTAATTCACTTCGATCTTGGAGCTTCACATAGACAGAACGAGATAACCGAGTAAGTGATCCAATAGCTGAACTGAATACCAGTGTCCCTAAATGCTTGGACAGCGTCGACCGGACTGCGTATGCTACTGGACTTGATGGAATTAACCGCTTTCTAGACGCTTTCTTCCCATTTTCAGAAAAGTACCAAATGGACACGGCTGTTGTTGTGATCATTTCGCCGAGTGATAGAATAAAGTGAAGGGTCCAGTACATGCCCCAAAGATGGTACAGGAAGAACCAACGGAGTACTTTATCGACCCGAAAGAATTCAGTCATAATGTGCACCGTGGCAGGCGAAGAAGCTGTGACTGTCGCGATATCCCATGTGATAGAACCGGATCCGAAAATCGAAACAGTGATTTTGATTCCCCACACAAATAAACCAACCAACAGCCCAAAAGTCAAAAATGGTACGAATAACAAACTCGGTAATTGTGCCAAAACACACGATGCGTGGCTTATAAATATACCAGCCACGATCAAGCGTTGTGCCATATACATAACCAACAGCAGAAAAATAATGGCACCACAACACGTTATGATCGAAAGAGCTTGAATGGATTGTGCCAAAACAGGATCGCTTGGGTATAAAGTTGGATCGGCCGAAGCGAGGACAAGGCGATAACTGCTGTACACTAGAATACCTTCGATGCCGAATGCGGATAGAACCACCGCAAATGACCCAAACAGTCGGAGGAAGACCAAGTATAAAAACGCACTTCCCGCAGAGATGAGGCAGCTTAGACCATACACCTTCCACGACTATATCATCTCAAAACAATAGAAATATGAAGAGGTTATTGTGGAGTACGTACGTTGTCCAACACACCGACAAAACGCCCAGCGGTGTCTTTCAACTGCGCAATCAGCGTTTTCTCAGTCGGCACTATACACGCACGTAAGTATCATCCAGAAAGGTCGGCCGGTGGGGAGTCTGTACCGTTCGCAGGAGCACAAATGTACGCCCACGTGTGTGTTGCATACGTCTCAAATGTTACATTACGCATCAGCGTCTTTGAATGACTACTCGTGTCATTTCTTGTAGGCAATGCAACGGTGATCAACTGGTTGTCCACGCGAGGGCAATGTGCGATGCAAATTCCAAATTGCGGAGTGTGTCTGAAATCGGGAAAGTATAGATAATGACCCCGAAGACACTCATTGCCTTGGAAGTCGACACCGTTTCGAATGTATTTAGCAAACTCTGCATTTGTCCCTCGTGTCCACGCATATCCTCCGAGGACAAGCAACCCCGTCCAATACGAAAGGAAAGCTATCAAGAAAACCACATCCGTGCATGATCTTGAGTGTACTTTTGCATGGGAGTCAGAAGCGCGTTGTGGCAGCCTGTTTTCTTGATCACTGTAATGGAATTTCCCCGCCAGTAGACGACCTTGTGCAGCAGATGGCGCATTGACACTTTTGGTGAGAGCTGTTGGGCTTGGTGAATCGGTGATTTGAGATTCTGCCTTTGATTCAGCATCGATCATGATAGGCTTGAAGGATCGGCAGAAATGAGCACTGAAGCGTTGCGGCCTTTCAATTCAATCACGACCGGTGGTAAGCATTCGACCAAGTTTCGTCAATGTACTTTGCAGCAAAAGTGAGTCTGTACACGACGCAACGGGGCTCCAGCGCTGCGCGCAGATCGGTATACTCTCGAGCTGTTGCGATATCGATGAGAATTCAACGACTACGCTATTTGCGACGGATCCCTTGGCTTACTACAGAGCGAAAATGGTTGCAATTTCGTGTGTCGTACTTGTGTCACAATCTTTTCGGCTCGAGTCAAAGTGGAAGCTTCTTCGTCTGCATAACGACTACAAATCGAGGCAGCTCGTATACCGGTAATACAGATGCTTAGCTCACTGTTTAGAGCGTTCGGTAGAGTACTAGCGATACGTTTATGTAGAAGCTCGACTTTCGAGCAGACTCAATACCGTATCAAGTATTCATTTCGACTTTGACACACACTCACAATAAACCCAATGAGCCTAGCAAGTAATACGGTCCCAGAGTGCACTGCTTTAAGCCAAGCGAAAGAAACGAACAATGATTTGATTGTGACGTGTCAACAGAAAACTACTATCAACCTCATGCACCTTCAAAGCATTCCATCAAAGCCGGAAATCCTCGAGATATGCCGTCAGTGTCCAGATTTGATTAAAGTATACAGTAAGGTCAAGTGTCCCAACAATATGGAATTCAACTACATCTCTATAATGGTGGAGAATGTATGCAGCAAGGATCTTGTTGAAACTTCAAAGCCTACTCCTAGACCACCGGTTTCACCACAAACATCACACTCGAATTCGCTCCAAATACTCAAGCTTACAACAATAACTGCACTGCTGTTCCTCTGTGCCACGATCGTGTAGTCCACACAACATCTCAACGATAACAGCAGGGATTACCAGACTCAAGTCGGCCGTTTATTGCGTTGATAGAACTTCATATTTCTATCTTTATCATCTGATACGCTGCTGGATTTGGTATTACTTCTGTTTCTTGTCTGACTGCTTGTCTCACTTCAATTTCCGCTGTAAGCGCTTGCTATTGATGGGAGCATCCCCTTCGGCTGACATTTACATTAGTTTGGTGTGCACCACCCTGCTTTAGTACGGTGATCAAATTGCGTCTTTGTACAACAAGCAAGGACAAGCTACAAGACAATGGCAACACGTTCGTATTAATAAAATAAAGTCCAACATTTTCTTGGAATCCGTACACGACTAAATGACCATATCTATCCAATGTTTGCTTCACGCACTACAGGTGGAAGAATACAAAAAGAGCTGTTAGAGTGCCAGAAAGATTTGCAACTTTCCGGTGTATCGGCAAGTCAAAATGGGGATTCGTTAGATCATTTGAAAGGTGTACGACTACGACGTCACTATATCCACTTTTCGTCTCAAATTTCTTATTATTAGGAACTATATGTGGTCCCCCAGGCACTCCGTATGAAGGCGGAGTTTTTCACATCGACATACATATTCCATCGACGTTTGCTTTCAAGTTTGGATACTTTTTTTTACCTCGTGCTTATGATTCCTACTGTTAGGTATCCTTTTGCACCTCCAACAATGCAGTTTACGACCAAAATATGGCACCCCAATATCTCCTCTCAGACTGGAGCTATCTGCTTGGTATTTGACAAATTATCTTGACGCGCGCTCACGCTCATAGTTGGAACCATTTAGGACATTCTCAAGGACCAGTGGTCACCAGCATTGACGATCAAGACCGCGCTACTTTCGATTCTCGCTCTTTTATCAGCAGCAGAACCCGACGATCCACAAGACGCTGAAGTGGCTCGAATGTATCTGAACGACTACGAGCGCTTTGTTAGTACGGCTCGATTTTGGACGGAAAGTTTTGCTAAAGAAAGCACATCCTCCGCGATGCAAGCATCCATCGAGCGTCTGGTAGATATGGGCTTCCCAAGTGTAAGTACCTCGAATCTACTGCGAGGAATTACAAGTGACAGCTGGCTTTAGGATCAAGCAATGACAGCACTAGCTTCCTGTCAAGGCGATGAAAATGCAGCAGTTGAGAAGTTATTAGGATCGATGTAATCGCTTTAAGCACGGTGCCAGGTCTTTTTCCCCATACTCGGCCTCGACTTCGATCTGATACAATGCTTGCGTATTATTGTAATTTCTCGTAAATGCATGACTATAACCCATAATACGGCTTCATGTCTTCCGATTCGAATGTTTTACGGCGACGAAATGTCGGTAATGCGACATCAGCCGATGCTCTAAGCCACTCAGATGCCAGTTCGATTGCGCCAGCAGAATCGGCCACAAATACCGTATCATCCGTTCCACTGTGGCTCTTTATAACAAGCAAACTCTTTGGGTTACAATGTTCCATCGATACGACAGATCCTGTCGCTGCAGCAACGTGCTTCAATGAATCTCTTTCTGCGACCATTAAAGAGAGCTCAAGCGCACAGGCCTCCTTCCTCCCATCATTCGAAGTAACCTCATTTCGCGATGCTGTATCAACAGCCCGTTCTACATGCAAATTCCTTCTTGTTTATTTGCATTCGCCTTTGCACGATGACACAAGACATTACGTCGATAACGTTTTGTGTACAAATGAGTTTTGTGAATTTATCAACGAACAGGAATTCCTCGTTTCTTGGGCCGGGGATGTAACGCACTTGGAAGGGTACAGCGCGAGCTTATCACTTGGTGCAACTCAGTACCCTTTTATCGCAATCTTGAGCTGTCAGTCGCGGGGAGTCAGCATCGTTGAAAAGTTTACAGGTTTGAGAAATTACTCGACTTGGTGATACAACGGCTAATGTGCATTGGATCGTAGGTAATGTGGCGCTGAAGCATTTGTTACGCGCGATGGCAGCTACGATTGAGCGCAATCATCAGATATTGAATTCAGTTCGTCAGGCTGAACAGCAACGGTATTTTGGGGGAAGGAATTGTCTACAATTGCTCACGGTTGATCTGGTGTGCAGGATTGAGGCGCAGGAGCTACGCGCCCAACAAGATCGAGAGTATTTAGAGTCACTGGAGGCCGATCGACTTCGTGATGAAGAGTTGAGGCGCTTACAAGAAGAACAGATTGCTCAACAAAATCAAGAGGAGGAAGAGAGACAGTGTGCTGTACGCCAAGAAAAAGAGATGGCGGAACAGAAGCAGAAAATACTCGATATGAAACGAGAAAGCGTCAGAGCTAATCCGGCACCGTCAAGTGATACGACTATTGAAGGTGGGGAAGATCGAGTTGTGATGCTACGATTTCGGCTGCACAATGGAACTAAATTCGAACGGCGCTTTCTATGCAATGACACGCTGCAATTCGTTCGAGATTTCCTTGACGTCGAATTGCATGATCGAGGAGTTGAGATCACAAACTACGAGTTGGCAACAAGCTATCCGAAAAGAGTATTTGGTACAACAGAAGTGGATTTATCGCTCAAAGACGCGGTAAGACCATCGTGATTTCATCTTCTGTTTCAAACAATAAAGCCTTCTCTTCTATTTAGGGGTTTGTCCCTCAGGCGCTGATATATGTGCAAAATCTAGATACGTAGAGCTTGGACTGAATTATCTCATCTGGTGTTGGCCAAAAATCAAAAGGATCGTATGCATTGGTATTTATTGGTGTGTTGCTCCTTTCAGCTTTTGGACTTTTCCTGATGCGGCACGAAACATTCTGTCCCGCAATGCAGCGGTGTGTTGATGAGATATGTGCTCAATATCCGCCATAAGAACTTTCTTTGCTTTTGGGACCGATTCCGACCATCTCAAAGCCTCAAAAATCAGCTGTGATGCTTTCGTTATGTCGCCATCCTTTGATAAATCGCGATATGCCAGGGATTTAGCTTCAAAAGGAGCTAGTTGGCGGTTCACATCGAGAATAACGCACTCCGCTAGGTCGAATTCGGCCGTTAGAAGTGCACAATTTTGATTCGAGTCGCTGCATATCTGTATCAGATGCGTCTCGACGTCGGGTGCATAATGCTTTAGAAGCTGTCCTGGAGCTTCCTGATTTTTCGCACTCGATTCCGATGTCGTGTTGGCCTTAACGATGACTGTGTAAGTCGCTTCCAGCTGCTTTTGGTTCTCCTGTAAGACACTAGACAAAGCGTCTTCTGAGGTCCCTCCACGTCGATATATCCAAACTTGATCCATGCTCGGGACAATTCGGATGACAGTCGACTCGATTCCGACTCGACTGGTTTCCTCATTCGAATCGTCCAGCACCGTTAAGTTTGCGCAGTGACCTAGATCATTCATTACATGTTGAGCGCATGTTGGAGATACGTGTCCAAAGCGGTTAGCACTGGGGGCAGCGATGGGAATTTTAGCGGCCTGTAGCAATTCCAGCGCCACAGGATGTGCTGGACAACGAACACCAACAAAGCCGGTATTTGCAGTCACAAGCGGAGGTATGCGGTCACTGGCTGGCGCGATTATCGTCAGCGGACCCGGCCAAAACTTTTCAGATAGAATACTGAATAGTTTATGCCCTTTAGCTGTTAGTTGAATGAGTGGAAGAGCATCCTCCGCTTTGGCCACGTGCACAATAAGAGGATCCGTAAGTGGTCTTCCTTTAGCTTGAAAAATAAGAGATACAGCCTCTGCGTCGAGTGCATTTGCGCCGAGACCGTATACTGTTTCGGTTGGAAATGCTACCAAGTGACCAGATTTCAGTTGAATGGCAGCATCTCGCAATGCTACAGCATCGAATCGAGCAAGTACTGCCATGTGCCGATTTTGACGCGCGTTTACGCTAGAACTAATGCGAGTGTGCGAGTGGTGTAACAATTGGTGGATGTGGGCGATTGATTTTCTGGGAATGAAGCGGTATGCAGACACAAACGCGCAGCAAAGCGGCGTGATGATGCTATTGATTGTCGTCTTTGTTTCGTTGGATGACGGGCTCAGCAGTATCAGAATCAGATGACAGACTCAGATCAAGAGAAAAGTTCAGTATTGTTTCTTTTCATTTCGATTCGCCGAAGATACAGTGCGTCCAGTCCAGGTTTTTAGACTGCATAAGTTGATGCCAGCCTTCAACTATTGGACAAATACCAGTTGACGCAAAAAGCTGAGAGCCTGGGATCAGGTTATGCGAGACATCATGCTGGTGATATCATAGAGATATCCGGATGAGTATTTAGTGGTAAAGAAAGAAATCGAAAAATATGATTCGCGTTAAGTGAAAATTAGTCGTCTCAGTAGTATAATGAAGCAAAAACTTATATTGCTACTCAAGAATTTGCCTCATTGCCCGATGCCCGGATGCGGCGCCAATGATCCATACATTTTGAGGCGCATCGCTTGTCGGCATGATTGCCAAAGAACACGTATGAGTTGACAGGCTTCCTTGGGGTGCATTTTACGATGTTTTCTCTACTAGTGATGCAATCTTTGATTTGAGCTGAGAGGTCGGTATGTCCAGATAATTCGTACACTATCAATGGCATACCATCAAATACGTTTTCATTACAGGTGAACTTTGTGCCATGCTCCAAAATCATTGATCTCAGTGAGTATTCTAAGTCTGTCACGGATAATTTCATAAAAATTTTGCGGGGCCTCGCTTATCAACCTTCCAGAATTGAGAAAGAACACTTACTCGTGTACGTCAAGTAATATATCGGGTTTTTGGACTTTATGGTACGAGCTCGACGGCTTCTCCCATTGGCTCCTAACAAGGGAGTGTAAGTAATTGCTCAACTGAATCCTTTGCTTCCCTGGAGAAGCGAAATGCATAAGTATTAAATCAATTTGGAACGCACGCCCAACATGATGATTCTGCGTAAAAACCTTCTTGTTACGGATGGCCATAATCCATCGCTTGTCAGGATCGTGGGCCGTGCATGAGATTTCTAGGTATCAATTTTCGGCACGATTATGCCATATGATACGGGGGGCTGAATAGTCATATTTTTCTTTAACAGCTTTAGAAATCGCAGTCAAGAGCTTGTCAGAAAGCACCAGATATTGGCCATCAGTCGCTTCAAAGCCGCTCTGTTCAATCTTGCGCTCAATTTTATATTCCACACGTAAATATTCCATTATATTTGTATATTTTCCATCAGTAATATCAAGCGTCCAAATATTCTCATAATAGCTTTTTGCAGGGATTGCAATCAGGCTTTGTTCGTAATGTTTGATATGCTTCACCACCTTCAATCCAAGGTACTTGAATCCATCGGCTTTACGCAATACAGGTCTCCCTTGATTAGTGAAATAGCAAATACGCATGAAGTTTTGAAGTATATTAACTCGCTCGAATATCAACGCAAAGATAGAAAACCGTATTTACTAAGTATATTCGAGGCACACATTTGCAATGCCCTGAATGAGCTCGTACAGATCTTCTGGTATGATACCAGTGTGCTTCCAACATTTCGCGATGGTGGACTACGTCACAGACTCCCACGCATCACGACACCAGTGCATAGCCTGCTGGACGTCGACTTTGTAGATATCCTTCGTGCTCTTTTGTTCGTCGTCAATGATGCTGTCGTTCACGTCGACAGCGTGGCATCCTTGCATGCGGTGGAAATATGCCTTGAGACACGCGATGACACCTGCCTCCATTTTCTGCAGGACCAATGTGGTTTTCGGTGGAAGCATCTCGATCTTCACGTTGCTGAGATGCTTCTCGGCGCCATACGCAGAAGTGTTGTCCAAGAGAATCAAGACGTGACGGCCTTCTTTCTTCATGCGCTCATTGAGCTCATCCAACCACTCCTGAAAGAGAGCGCGCGTCATCCAGCCTTTTTTGTCCTCTTGTATTGCACTCCATGGTGCTCGCCAGACTGTCGCCCAAAGCAGCGCGGTTTGATCACGGATTCCACGAACAGCAACGGGTGCTCCTCTGTTCCATCGGCGTTTGCTACCACAGCGACAGTCAGACGCTTCATGTCACTTTTCCTCCCTGAGATTGGCTCTGTGGAGATGGTTTTGGTGGTCGGCTTACAGTAGTAGAGAGCTGTCTCGTCAAGATTGTAGACATCTTTCACTTCATAGTCGACAATGCGTGCACGCAGCGCTGCGCGCCCTTTTTGGACTGTGGCAGCACAAGCTGTTCCGGCTTCTCTTTGAGTACGCCGTGACTTGAGGTTGTGGCGACGCTGAAAGTTGTATAGCCAGCTCTTTGAAAATGCGAGCTCGACCAAACGACTACGCATCACCACTGACACGCTGCTGGTGACCAGCTCGTCTCGCACACGCTCCTCCTTGAGCCGAATTGAATGACCAGTGATACAAATACCCCGCTGACTGCACTCCTCGATCCAAACTAGTAGCTGCGCGTCAAGCAGCAAGGATATTCTGGACGCAGGGACGTTTGCATCATGGCACGGTTGCAGCAGCTCTGGGTGCGCGCGAAACCGCTTCAAGATCTGAGTCACATTTGATATGGAAGGTGCACGTGGCAGGGAAAATCGTTCTTTCGCCCAGAGCCCGAGTTCATGCAGCGTTAGCGCTTCGTTGTTCGCGTGGTGCTGAACGAGCGTGTTTGCTGGTCAGTCGCATGCGCATGCGAAGGGGTTGCTTCATGTAAAAAAAGGGACGGTATCTATTTTGAGAGGGGATTAAAATTGATAGGTTTCACTAAGGAAGGGAGACCTGTAGTTGAAAAGTGCAAAACAAAAAACTCTTTCTCATGGTGATGAAGAATATAAAAGTGAGGACTGCATTGCTTCACAGAGCGCGAGTCATATCACTCTTTGAATGCGTCTATGCGAAACAGTGAGACATCACGTGTTTAGCAGCTGCCACTTCCAAACGCGTGACTTTGGTAGGTTGTCAATGCATTCTCGAATGTTCTATCGTGAGAATCTCGAGCAAGTGCTGCCATTTTACGCTCTATATATCTAAAAATACAACGCTCGATGTCATTGGTGATATGTAATTGGATAGGGATAGGCTGTCAATGCATTCTCGAATGTTCTATCGTGAGAATCTCGAGCAAGTGCTGCTATTTTACGCAGTATATATCCAAAGATACAACGCTCGATATCTTTGGTGATATATATACTTGGAAAGGTTGTCAATGCATTCTCGGATGTTCTATCGTGAATTCTCGAGCAAGTGTTGCTTTTTACGTTATATTATATCTGCAAATAAAAACGCTCGATATCATCGGTGATATATATGCTTGGAAAGGATGTCAATACATTCTCGAATGTTCTATCGTGAAAATCTTGAGCAAGTGTTGCTATTCTAATCGAATTTTGAAATATTATCGAATA
>CACSLJ010000471.1:0-15022 GCA_902706625.1 Albugo laibachii | reverse complement strand
AATCTACCTACAAGTAAAATGGACAGCTGTAATGGAAAGAATGCATAAGGCTTCTCGATTTAAACGAGCTCAGTTTGAAGTTCACTATTTGTTTGATTCTTATTCCGCAGTGGCCATCAAACTCAATGATGATTTCTGTCAAGTTCCTGGCTACCTCACTCAGTCAATTCCCTATTGCAATGCCAAGAGTTCAACTGGAAATCTTCGGAAGACAAACATTATTCATACGTGTTCGACAAGGCTTTCTTCTTAACACTGCATTGGTTTAAGTATGGCAATTCTAATCCGATCGATAAGATGCTGCTACAAGAATTGCTTAAAAGGCAAAACTTTTCTGATGAGGAACTTGTTGCAAAAGTAAAGCCTGTAGTGGATATTTCCCTCCCCCCGACAAAACAGACACCACAAGGTTTTACTTGCAGGAAACGTTGACCCATTTTGGTCAATCTTGAACTAAAAGTACTGCCATAGCGTTTCGGAATTACTTGACTGTTTTGGACCTAGAAACCCCTCATCGTATCTATCTCACGGAATTTGCTAAGATGGTTCTCTACAATTGCAGAAATACTGGAAAGTGATGAACATGTTTGGAACGCTTTCGCAACGAAGAGACGTCCAGGTCATCATTTTGCTCATATATTTCGGACATTTTTGCATACTCGAATGGCTAGATGTAGTTCAGCAAAGTAAGATCTAAATCAAGAAGCAAACACTTTCATTTTGAACTTTCGGCGTCTGTTCTGGTTGATTCTAAAGGATTACACTCGAGTAGAAAATGTCGTGTCCATCAGATACCGAAGGAGATCGAAATAAAAGATATGGCATCACCAGTGAGGTCCTGCTTCTATTCGATACGCGAAGGAATCTAGTCGTTTCAGTCACGGTTGGTTAACGTGCATGTGGTTGTACAAGCAAAAGGCTGAAGGTTATTGTCCGGAGGGTAAAATGACCCTAGTACACTGGAATGCATTAACACGTCTGTGACGGCTAACTTGAAGCTATTACTGGACTCGGTGGTATCTACATCTTTGAATCTGTCCAACTTTCATGTGCAGATGCGTCTAGAAGCCTGACGTATTCCGAATTGCCTTGTATTCAACACCTTACTCTACTTATTGAGAGCTTGTGCACTTGTCCACCCCTCAGCGTAGCATGCGCCTCTGAGGACCCGACCGGGCAATAAGTGCTGAATGATTGATAGATATCACATGAACGATCTTAACGCCCAGTTCCGGCTGTCCTGACTACTTCAGGCTACTTTAGATTTCGGGAGGCTACTCCAAACGCATTTACTATGCTCGAGTCATCGACCCACCTGTAATTATTGGGCTATATCCATTCTACATTGTCGGCTTCGCACTCTGAGAGCGCTCGCTCACTTAGAATCTCAAAACTCCTTAACGCAGTAACATGAATGCGAAGGCACTTGATAAATTCCTTGTGTCGTGCGTAATGACTCCGGTGTCTAGAGTCCGGGACAACAAAGCTCTCGTTGTATCTTACAAATCGTTTCAGCAGACCCGACCGCTTCGAGTTTTGGAAAGCTCACAAGTATGGTCAAGCTTGTTCAAGACGCATGGTGCTTCTCGATTGATCCTGACTTGTGAATTCCTACTACATATCCTTTTCCAAGCCAAAGAGTCAATATAGGCGCGGTCACTACTTTCTTTATCCATTCGAGGTTCCTTACTAGAGTCATCTGATCCTACTACAATACAATTTTAGATTGTAGTAGACGCTCTCTGTGATAACAAGCTGCTCTTTGAGAGAAATGGTTGCCTGGTTGATGCGCTAGCAATTTACTTGGCTTTTCCTATAATTATCTTCGATGGTTTCGACTTCTCATCACTGGATTCGTTCTCTTCTTTCCACGTGGTGCAGAAAATTTCAATGATGATCATGCGTAGTACACAGCAAGAATTATCCCTTGTAGCATTCAAAATAACGGCTACATTAGCTTTTGAAACGGTAATGTGTGATTTATCCATGCTTACTGACATCTTCAAGCGCCCCACGACTTTGAACCGAGTCTTCCTATGCACAATTGCCTTGTAAAAAGCAAATATGCGTCCGTTTATGTACCACTAGTCAACCTTTTTGCTTCTTTATACCAATTTAAATGCGTGAGGCGACGTGTGGGCCCCACCATCTGCCAATCGATGTCATCGCACAGAGGTATGCACCAGCTCGTCAATTGGTAGACGCTGCCGGCAGGAATATCGATGACGATGCATTACGGAATGAGAGTGGGATGATCTGTCATATTTATAGATTCATGCTCTGACTACCTCTTTTAGTGGATACTGACAGCCCCTTGTTTCAATTCATGATATGAGAAAGGCCTCTACCTTTTTTTGGCATTTCCTACACCAGATGGTGAATTTGTGCAGAACGCATCCCACTAAACAAACTGGGAGTGGCGTTCACTGCGGTGTAGCCAAAGCGTTTCGATGAGCAGCTCAGTGCCACCTGCGCTGTCTATAATTGGAAAAACAGCTTGTACAGTATTACTGGACGATTTGAAGTGTATGGAGCGAATTGGCTTACAGCCTGTAAAGAAGACAAAAGCAACTGATGCGGTAAGTCGATCCCGAGAAAGCTGTTCAGGCATGAGCGGAGAAATCTCTGACTCTCTATCAGAGTCACGAAGTTGATCCTTATTATTTTTTGCGAACTCTCTCAGGCACATCAAATCCCCATTCGCAAGCCACAACAACTCCAAACATGTGCATCCTCAGCTTCACCCGCAAAATAGCTTTCGGACTCGTGCTCCTAGATATCTTGGTCACACAAAGTGCCAACGAAAACAGTCCAAATTACTTTGCTATAAAGTGTCCCAAATTTAGTGATGACATTCTTAAAGCTGCTCCCAAATATTTGAAAGAGATCAACACATTATGAATCAATATTCAATACAGTAGTTAAACCCTACAAATCTCAATTGAGCGACAAAGATCTCAAACCAATACTATTAAAGTATTTCTTCACTGATACGGAATTTAAAGATTATTTTTCAATGCTTGGTGAATATTTGGTATGGAGTTTGCTCGACGTTATGGATAAGCTGACGTACTTTTGTCAGAGCTGTACATATAGCAAAATCAAAGCTATGGTTGCTAGATTTATGGTCCGCTTTTGCATGGGAACTGATGAACCTTAGTGCAATATTTGTAATACATGTACGCATTCACTTCCCCTTTGCTACAATCTTATTTCTTTAGAGTACGAAACCAAATGATAGCAATTTTCGTCGTTTCACATTGCGGATGGCTAACGATGTAATGAGCTCGAAATGTAAGACGACCTTCATTCTGACTGCTTTTACATTAAAAAACATCACTTTTGGGCTTAATTATCCGCTATTAGAAAGAGAGTGATGGAACGTCTCCATTGCTGTCACCTTCACTCCTCACATTCGATCGGATTCTATACTCTTCATTCGAATCGCTCGCTTTCACTTCGAAGAGCTGTAACCGCCAGTATCGATAGCTGTGATCGAGTGTGAAGTTAAGCGTCTTGGTTGAAGGAATGGAGTGCGGACTACACCTGCCAGGTTGGTTTTATCTAATTATCGATGAATCATTGCAACGAGCCTGCGCCTTATTCAAACGTGAGCCTCATCAGATAAGTTGATAACTTAATCTTTTCAATCCAATCAAGAATACTGTATAAGGAAAATAGAAAAGAATCCCAGAAACGTCAGAAAGAACGCGCGGCTATCAACCAATATCAAGTGTTAGAATTCATAGGCTTTAGCAGGTGAGCTAATGACCAAATTTGGTTGTCACAGGTCAAGTGCGCCCGTACTATCCGCTTTCTAGGCGGATAAGGGGAAAAAGTCTCTTGCGCATGCATGTTTTAGTAGGTTATGAAACCAACGAATCAAATTGCTGATGCATTTAAACTGGCTGCATCTGCTGATGCGGCTGACAGTAGCAAAGCATTACTGACCACCGCCATGAAGTAAAGATGGAGGTGCCTGAGGCGCCACTGGTCAAGGTGCTCGCTATGCTGAGACACTTGTCGGAACGAATGTGCAGGATGGAATCCTTGCAATCCCGGTAAGCGAGACGGCACCCAAAGGGATCCTAATAGTCAAGCGTTTTTGGTTCGGTTATCGAGTCAGAGTACTGATGAACCTTCAGGTTTTGAAGCGTGACCCTCTCCCAAGAGGTTTCTTAATTAATCGCCAGCAACCTACGTCGGTGCTCGGCGTCTGGCTCACGCCAAAGATTCGACACATCTTCCGGCTCAGGTTGTCGGCAACTATGACATGGTTCAGGAACCTGTACTAGGTGTTCATGGGTAGCGACTGCAGTACAAACATTAATCACGTAGGGGTATACAAAACCCTGGCTTTGTACTCCCCGAGAGTCAAGGTGAAGGGTGCCGCCTTTAGTTGCTTGCGATCCTTAACAATATTGCACAAAACATCAGTATCGATTATTATAAAGTATTCAACGATCACGTGAGCGATCGAGGCAGGCATTTTTTTCATAAGATATAGAAGTTGGCTTCAGTGTAACTCGATACTGATGAAGCTTCGGATGTCATCATCACAAGAAGCAAGATCAGTAGCAGCCGTTAGCTCAACGGATATCTGACACAGCTGACTAACGGGTTGTCTCTCTAATCATTTGGTCTGATGTTAAAATCGAGAAGAACGGCCCATGCTCAATATACTTAGTCTTGATTACAGAAAAAGACATGGAGAATTATTCAAGACGCTTTCTACAATATTGATGCGTAATGCCATTTAAATGTGTTCCTCAGTGTTCGAGTCGAAATAATATTAGTAATGCTTTCAATACTGACTTCGCATTTGCTACGCAACATTTGATCATACTATCCTTGAATTCCGATGTCATTGCTGTATTTGAGTGTTGACTACATGCGTTTTTACAGTTAGCAGTTTTATCCAGTTGCTATATGCGTGCTACTATATAAAGCTGCCAAGCTCTTTTCGTGCAGGTTTAGCAGTTCACTTTATTTTATTGATGAACGAAATGCATCTCGACTTATAAGCAGTACGTCAAATCAATCAGCGCTAATGCAATGTCTTACGACAATTGTCGAGTCGATTGTACTCGAGTTTGCGCAATCTAAAATTCTAACGATTTTGTGACCGAGTGAGTCCTCCTGTCATTACATTACTTCGTCTACTTCTCACTAAAAGCCCTTGATTGGCTTGGAGGCAGACTGTACCCCAGAGGTATAAGTATTTCGATGATCAGAACTAAATTTGCTATTGATTCTATCGGGACTCTCAACTTAGCGTCTTCAGTATCAACAGACATGATCACAATTGTACCAGCTGCATTCGATAAGCTGGTAAGAACGCATGAGGAAGGAAGACGTTGAAAACCAGCTTCAATTGCGTCAGCACTGGCATTCCTGTAATAATTAATATCATATTCTGGTCGGATTCAACGTCAGCACCATCCATTCCATGCACATTCAGTCGCGTTTGTATCGTTTTTCTCGACAAGTTCTAGCCCCAAAGAATCCGCTTGTAACTCGACGATTCACTCCAAAAGTCAGTCAGTCTCTCTATCAGTATCCGATGAGAAATTATTCTGCAAACTTTACCAATTTTCAAGCTGTGAATGCTCCCGAATTTGCTGGAATAAGTCAAGGTTCGTAAAAGCAGATCATCTCCTTTTGTCGCTCATTACAATCATCAGACATCCAAAAATTGGACGAAAAAAGGGAAGTGATCATAAAACGCTCCCGAGAAATCCTTAAAGCTAGGTCAGAACCCATGCAACATTTAACAATATCATATAACCACTCCTTTCTAGCAAACAAGCAATTTTTGCTCTTCATCGGAAAGACACTGCGAGTGCTTCTTCAAAGTTACAGGAGGCAGAAATTGTGATCAAAGACCTCGCGTCGCTCATTAATTCGGATCCAGTCAATTTGAAGGTCGGAGCATTTACAGCCTCTTTGGAAGAATATGTGGAGGCAAAATGCTTTGAAACATATCTGCACGAGTCCGTGTTACTTCCATTCTCGGCCGTGACTCCTTTCCAAGTCGCTTATCCAGAGTACATTGGTGGCGTCATCGACTTTACTGGTGAGCTTGTGCGGTATGCGATCGCACGGGCAACAGTGCGTGAGGTAGAAGAGGTGAAAAAAGCTCAATGTCTGGTGCAATTGATCGCGGAGCAATTAGTCGAATTCGACTTTCGGAATGGTTTCTTACGCAAAAAATACGATAGTCTCAAATATAATTTACAAAAACTGGAGGTATGTTTACTATCAACTTTTTATAGGTGCGAATTTGACTTTGTTTCAAATAGAACACATTGTATGAGTTATCGCTGGTGACAGCTTCCGGTGTGAGGCTCCAGCCAGCTGAAAAGAACAATATTGAGAGTGAAAAGGAAGAAACATAAAAGCAGAATGTCAGGATTTACTCTATATCTTTCTGCCTTATGTTCCATCGAATAATTGAAATTTTGACTTTCTGCCTCATACCATCAAATAAATCAGATTCTCTGGTTGGAATGTTGTATGCTTTATCGAATGTCAGGTTCTGACGCTTCCTCGTGTAATACGATTGGAGGAATCTCGCACAAATACCAGCCACAAACGTTTAAATTTTGCGAATCTGATCTGAGGCAATGAATGTTCTGTAAAGTGGTACACTGACTCATCGTTCTACATTTTGTTGAGACCTTTTCTCTGGTCGTGAATAGCCAATAAATGCGACTCTCGAGCCCTACTATCCTTCACTGTTCTTATTACTACTCTGTGTATTTGTTTGCCCTCGACCAACCAAAAAAGGAAATTTTTATTCGTAATCTCAACTAGTCGCATCTATGCACAGAACGTTCCAAAGAATTTGGTACAATTGTGTGATGGACCTTTTAGCTCTGGCCAGGCTCATTTTGTCGTTTACTTGGTAACACACACTGCGGTCTCTCACAAAGCTCGCCATGATAGAACCCGCGTACTCTGATGTTTTCTCAATGAATGAGGATGAGCTTTTGAGCTTACCTTCGGACCAATCACCCGAAAATAGAAATCAGAAAAGCGGTCCAGATGTACCCTCATTGGTTATACACAATACCTACCGTGGACGATGTCGGTACATCTCACAAAAATGTGAGAACGAACGAGCTTTAAAACGAAATGGCCAACCCCACAACTTGTGTGAAAAACATCGAAAAAGACAAAATGAACATCAGCGAAGATTCGACGACAGGCTATTGAGACGCAAACCACCCAAGTCGACCAAGGTCGATTCTGATCAAGTGCCAAGCAATGAGTTACGTGTTATACGTCTAAAGTCACCCCTAGCGGATATATACGCTTGTTGGCGTGTACCACAATATTGCACAGTGAAAAAACGAACGAATCCCTCAACAAGTACCTCCCGGCTCAGCGTACCTATTGAGGGGATCACATCCTCTCACCTTTCAAATCAATTGGCAGGGAGCAAACGATCAGCCTCATGTGCAGGATGGAGTCTCCAAACAACTGGCTCATCGGCAATGATACCAAACGGTTTGAGTTCCCATCGAAATCGAATACAATTTCGTCCAGTACCTCCGTTAAGTACGGATTTGTTTGGGTTCGAATTATATGAATCCTTCGCCAATTATCATCCAATGAAAAAGGTTACGTTAAGTGCGTCGAGAATATTAGAGCAATCAGACTGCCTGCACCAGCCTTTTTTACGCTCCTGATAGGCGATGGGGACGCTCTGAACCGGCAGTGATCAAGACGGGATAAAGTATTCGCGTCCACAGTAAAGATTTGGCGGCATTGCTGGATTTAATCCGTCTTGAATCGGTCCATTTGACTGAAGTTACGCATTAAAATTCTGTATACCTTTTGGTATAGTATAGTGTATACCCTTATCGATTACACTGTATACACACACCATTCCTATTCGCCATTTATTGATGTAATATCGCCTTTTTTTACCAATCAACATTCTCCAAATATGCAATTTCGAGCAGCTCCAACGCATATATTCCGTCGTTTCTTGCGCTCATTTTCCGTGGAAATACCTCGATACAAGATCCTCTTCTTTGGTACAGATAACATCTCCGTCTCCACACTTCGAAAACTGCATGAAAACAGGTCGAAATCGCTCTTTTTCGCTTCAAAAAACGATAGATGATCACTCGTCCAATCCAGCCAGCAACAGGAGCATTCTCTGGTCGAAAACATTCAAATCGTATGTCCCTCTGATCGGAAAATCGGACGGAAAATGACCAAGAATCCAGTGCCCGTGAAGCGTTATGCGATGGACCACGGCCTCTCCTTCACCGAAACACCTTCGCATCTGTAAGCGCATCGACACACCGCTTCCTTTAACATTCATTCTGATTCCAGCAAATCGCTAAAGTATTGGACCCATCCGAATAAAAGCCCATTCGATGTGGGCGTTGTGGTGTCGTTTGGCTACTTTCTCGTACGTAAAACTAGTACAAACTAGGATACTCACTCCGAATAGTACCCTCACTTACTGGACGACCTCAAACATGGAGCCATCAACATGCATCCCTCGCTATTGCCCAAGGTAGGAGTTCACCTTATAGCTCATCGCTTATTGGATTTTGTATAGTATCGAGGTCCAGCTCCAATCCACCATGCCTTACTCAATGGCGATCGTACCACTGGAGTCTCGATAATTGAGATCGATCCTCTCGCATTTGATACGGGTCGAATTCTACTTCAGAAACCATTTCCGATTCCCGAGAATATCACCTTTCAACCGTAATGCTCGTCTCTATTGTTATTTGCTCACTCACCATATCGACTCATCAGTTTGGCGACCTCATTGTCCGAATTTGGAGCTTCATGCGTCCTGGAGACATTACGTAGCTTACCTCATTTAAGGGAACACGCAACCGTCCAAAACAATTCGCAAGCGTCAAAGGCGCCTAAAGTTCGGTTCGAGCACGGGTTTCTCACTTTTAAGGAGTCCGCTATCGAGATATTTCAGGTTTGAATGATACTTTACGGATGAAAGCGAACTTAAGAATTCGGGTAAGAAATGGCAGACGCTCGGCGATTCGGTGGGTCTTTCGGTCCAATTTAAAGGAAAACGGGTCAAATTATGCAAAACAGCGATTCCGAGCCAAGAACTGATGGCTACAGGTTGGTCTCTTTTTGGAGCTTTTGATGATGTTGAAAGTGTTGGATTTTCTAGTCGATCAAAAACGCTATCAAGGATTATCGCCAGGCACATTTTTTTTCGATACACAGATGAAAGCGCTTTGGTTGAGATGTGCACAAGATTCGTGGTTGACGATATTCTCATTGCAGCAGGAAGATCGGAAAATCGGCGAGGCGTTAGACTTTGTGAACGGATATCGTCTCAGGCACAAAACCGGAACCTTTGAGCCTATAGATAGTATATCGAAATAAGTAATATTGTAGATCAGCACGCGCTTCATCCCGATAAAAATGCTGTTTCATAACGGTTATAGATGGTCTAAATACCTCGCCTTGAGTACAGTCGGTTTTATGTTGTAAAAGACACTACAAATTTGAAAATATCACAGATCTAGACAGAAGGGCTAAAATGATATGTTCCAATAAGATTGGATTGCAGTGAAAGGGAGTAAATGGGAGCAATAGGAAATATGTACTTATTTTCCTGTCAGAAGACAAACTGAAGGAGGTAGTAAGCAAAATGATTGAAGACGTTCGAATGTGCACACTTTGGACTGGAGTGGGGACATGTGGTTGTTGTAGTGCAATCTGAGGATGCTGTTGTCATCATGAACATGATAGCTGGGAGAACGACTCCGAAAGCTATTTTGCGCGGCGAATCGAGGATGACCATACTTGGAGTTTGTTGTGACTTGTGACTTGTGACCGGGATATCGAAAAAGAAAATGAGCTACAAATCATGACTCTGATAGTGAACCAAAACTCCTCTATTCGCAGCTTCACCTGAATGTGTCATCAAGAGCTGCTTGACGACGATAAAAAACCAGAATCTCACCTTCATCAGGTACATCACGTGAAAAAAAGAGCGAATCGAATGATTGGTGGCGCCGCGTTAGAAAAATTCATCGAAGAGCGAGGTACATTAGTGATGTCTTCACAATTCAAAGTCCTGTCTCGGAGAGCAGCTTGCCATCACAATAAGCGGCTGCTACCGTATAAAATGAAATTGCATTAGGATGAGATGTCTTTAGGACGAAGCGTCGAGCGGATAAAGAGAGCAGGGACCCATGTCGTATGAATTTTCAAGTCACGACAATCGAAGAGCACCCTTCTTCGTGGACAAGATTGAACGTACTTACGAAATATCGAAACTAGAAGCGGTAGGGTCTGCTAGATCGCTTTGTAAGATACAACAAGAGCTTTCGCAAGGAAGAGAAGCGTAAAGAAATTAGCAGGATAAAAAAACATTCGGATTCAGAAGGTCATTGGCAGCTTCCAGTCTACAATATCGTGTGGAAAGTGCCATTGAGCATCAAGATACAGACATGGAGATAAACCTTCGTCGCAATCAGCTGCGCTTATAAAGTGCTCAAGCTCTGAGTGGCTAAAGGAATGCAAGTCAATCTTGAATATCAAAGGTGGGGATCAAAGTTCCACACATTGACGAAAAGAAGATATTTTTGAGACACGCGAAAAGGTAGCGACGAGTTGAGCAACAGCATGACGGCAGTCATGTGCGTCTGTTTATATAACACTTTTTTCTCTTATTTTGCTTCTTTATAACTAATTAAATGCGTGGAGTGACATGTTGGCGCCGTCATCTGCAAATCGCTGTCATCGCACCACCTCGTCAATGGCTTTAGACGCTGCCACTATAAACATCGATGACGATACTAAAGCAGAATGAGAGTGTAGATGACCTGCCATACCTGTAGATTTATTCTTTTGATTACCTCTATTGGTGGGTACTCACAACCCATTGTTTAACTTCTAATGCGAGATAGACCTCTACCTTCTTTTGGCATTTCTTGCAAGAGATGGTGAATCTGTTCAGTAAGCGTCCCTTTATATAAAGTGTGAGTGGCGTTCTCTGCTGTATGACTGAGCGTTTCAATGAGCAGCTATGTGCGTACCGCACTGTCTATAGCTCGAAAATGGGCGCGTAACGATCCAAAGTGTATAGAGCGAGGTGGTTCTCAGCGTAGAAACGCAGACAAAAGCAGCTGATCCGGTAAGTCGGTTCCGAGAAAACTGTTCGGGCAAGGGCTGAGGGACTACCGTGGGAGATGAATTTTTTATTGCACCAATTCTCTCTTGCAAATTTCTGCGCCATACGATATCGAAACGGTCTATCAGACACACTAAGTTGAGCTCATTATCGTTTTTAAACTCCCAGTCACAACAAATCCAAGCATGTCTTTCCTCAGTTTCCCCCGCAACTTGAGTATCGGAGTCGGACTCCTAGCTATCATGATTATGCTAAATATAGCGCACTCAGAAAATTATGAGTGCAAGAAGAGGCTTCCATGCCCCAAGTTTACGACACCGCTTATGGTTGCGTGTAACAGAGGTCAACTGACGAGACACAGTCTTCCCATTTTTCAAGAAATATACCACCAAACAGTCATTCCCTCCATGATGGATCAGAACGACCAAAGTTTTATGGTCATCATAAGAAAGTATATCCTTGATTGTTCACTACCAACCATGGGAGATAAATATTTTATTGCAGCAAAAACTCTGATGCAGAGTACCGTGCCATATGATGTCGAAACGGTGGCGTTTGTATGCTCCAATTGTAAAAGGCCCATTACAGCAACTTTGTTGGCTCACTATATGTACCATAAGTGCATTAAGGCATAGTAACCTTGCGTGTAATACATGTGTGCACTTAGTCCCTTTACTACAATTTCATCTTTCTCGAATAGCTTCAAACGGCACCAAGAGACGGCGATTCTCGTCCATGTTGTGTGCAAAGGGTATGTAATAATAGCAGCGATCAAGAGTCTGACATAAATGGTCCTGGTTGAAGGAAATTTTTGCACTCAAAATCTGCCAGATTCGTTCCATTAATTCATTGCATGAATCATTGCAACGAACCTGCACTTTTCTCCATCATGGGCCTCACCAAATAAGTTTATCGCTTAATTATCAAGCAAATAAAGAATATATAAAATAGAGAGAGGAGACAAGAATGTCAGAAAGAGCGCACTGATTTCAACGCAGAATCAAGCACGTATCCATGCTGTTGGACAAAGACATCTCCGAAGCAAACACACGCACAAAGTTTCCAGCTTCCATTACATTGTATTGTACATCCTGTTTGGTAATCTGTATCTTTTTTTTGATATATTATATATTTCCACTTTTCCATGTGGTCTTATGGTGTAACGGTTAGCACTCTGGACTTTGAATCCAGCGATCCGGGTTCAAATCCCGGTAGGACCTGTTTTCTACTTTGGTAACTGTAATTGTAATAGAGTTTTGTGACGCAAGAGACCAAGTTAGAACTCGAACTACATAGTTATGTTGCTAAGAAACAAAGCGAACATAATGTTGTGTAATCTTGTACTTTGTGTTAATTCTATTTGAGAATTGGTTTAGCGCTTCTTTGTTGTCTGGCAAGACACTACAAACGTGAAAATGGTACAGATCTAGACTGGAGGGCTAAGTGATATGTTCCCATCAAATGAGATTGTAGCAAGGGATGGAAAATGGGAGCAAATGGAAACATGTATTACACTCAAATTTGGCTACTAATTATTCCGCACCACAATGAAAGAGGTAGTAAGCATAGTGATTGACGACGTCCCGACGTGCACAATCTTTGCATGTTTCAGGATACGGTCCTTTAGGTTGTGGATAAATTTTATTTATAGTCTGTACCATCTTTTCAAGAAAAGCATCTCGCGTTTCAAGTTTACAAGCAGATGTGTAAAGGTTAATAATTTTTTATGAAGTGTACCTTCATCCAGATTGACGTTGTCATCTTTCAATACTGCTTTTTGTAGAGGTTTTTAGAAAGAGTAATCTTATCAGCTTCTTTCATGGTCTTGATATTCCTTCCAGAAGTCGACGTACCGAAAGGGGGGCATACTAATCCTGTAATGCAGTGTGGTTCTTTTGAGTGTACTGTTGTCATCGTAATTATGCTAGGAGTACGAGTCCGACAACTATTTTGCGGTGGGGGGAATTGAGAATGATCATACGTGGACTTTTGTGACTTGTGACTGGTATATCCAAAAAGTAAATGAATTATCCAGTAATACGCGCTCATTTTCTATATAGAGAGAATTGCAATGGGTACAGTGATGCTCATTGAAAATGCTATATTCATGCCGCAGAGAGCGCCACTCACACTTTGTATAGTGAGATGCGTACTGAACAAATTCCCACCATCTGGTGTAAGAAAACCCTAAAGAAATTTTAAGACCTTCCTCACACTATAAGTTAAAACAATGGATTGTGAGAATTCACCAATAGAGGTTATCCAAAGAATAATTGTATAATGTATGACAGTTCATTAACGCCCTCATTCTTCTTTTGAGTAAACGCAATTTTTGTATGTTCGAGCGTTTGCTTAATGTAAAATTCTGGGATGTCTCTATTATTGTCTTGGGGCAATATTTCCATGAGAAGCTTTACTTGTTTAAAAAGTTCTTTATCAGGAAACTTTTGCTTTATGAGCAAATCTTGCAGCTGCTCTTTTGTAATCTTTTCAGACTTTTCATACAAAAACATATTCAGTGCTGAGCTCAAAGCATCCTCAAACTTGTGCTGACAATCCTCTTTTTCGTTAGCTTGGTCAAGCTTGCACTTATTATAAATGCTTTGACAGTGTCTGTATGTTGAGGACAGCCAGAAAATTTCCAGGTATACTCAAGGTCAAAGTTCTGAAGGTATTGAGTTTGTGGCCACTGCGGAATAAGAATCAAACAAATAGTGAACTTCAAACTGAGCTCGTTTGAATCGAGAAGCCTTATGCATTCTTTCCATTACAGCTGTCCATTTTACTTGTAGGTAGATTGCGTGCTAGTTTGTTGACTAATGCGTTATCATCTTTCCGTAAGATCGCTTTGGCTTGTCAGGCGAGCTTATGCAGCGTGTAAGGGCTAGTCACAGACCGGACTGAAAGTAGTCTTCATAGCAGTGTAGCCTGATGGATTTCTAGGCAATAGAGTGGGCATATGGCAATTTCGTTGATGAATGTATTCAATATGAAGCATTCATAGAATTACAAGAAAATGATCGCTCTCTTCTATCTAGAATCGATGTATAACGCGAGCGGCGTGCTGCAGTATTCTACAACATACGTAAGGTTGAGTAAACTTCCCACTCGGGTAGACAAGACATTTTTTCGTGAAAAAAGTTTTTCAATAGTCATAAAGGTACTCTGATCCGACGTGCTTTTTCGCAATCAACCTCCTCTGTATAGAGGATTACTCAAGGACAGCAAATGATCGGGACAACGCTTACATGAGGTAAAGCCATGTCGATCAAATACTCACCACTTTCTACACTTTGATCTATTTTGGTCTTTAAATCCAAATTAGACGCAGTGAAGACGAAAATAAAATGTTACCTTCATCACAAGGAGCGTTGCAAAGGATAAAAAGTATTTAGCATGCCTTCTGTAGAATATGGCGCCAACTCACTTCGTGGGGGTAGAAGAACATTTGGTTCAGCAACCCTGATAGGAAATTACGTGGAAGAGCGTCAGCCTGGAAAATCTCAATTACAAAACGCATCATTGGGCTGGGATACGACAAAGCTTCGATCGAATAGCGATAAGAGTACTGCGCATGATCACATGATGCAAGGTGCGAGGAGATTTCCAAAGCGATTTGGAGGAGGTCTAGCTGTGTCTGATTCAATTAAAACCAATCGAATTATTGCAAATAATTTATCAAAGCAAGAGACATCTCGGGAATCGATTACACATTCCTTTCATGCAAATACAGGTATCCCGACTGAATTCGCAGCTGGTAGCGCTATCCGTGGTGGAGTGATGTCGCCATTGCAGTTGGAAACGCATCGGAATCGATGGATTCGCGGTCATCCAGAAAGATTTACTTTTAAATAAGAGATTGCAATGTACCTAACCTTC